>UELU01136874.1:0-13972 GCA_900490025.1 Megastigmus dorsalis
GTACGCGACCAATAGTAGCCCGCGTCACGTGTCACGTGTGCGAAGACAGCGGACGAACACATGCAATACCTATAGGTATACTTATAGCGCTTAGCCGCTTGCCCGTCCGAAGACTTGGACAACGCAGTGAGCGTCTATGTTTTCAGCTAAACGAGTAGAGCAGGGAAGGTTAGGCGCGCTCTCCTTCCCGTTCGTCGGTGCTTCTGCCGTAGCGCGGAAGCCCCGCCTACTCTCTCCTCTGTCGCCGGCGCGGTAACGGCGGCGGGAGCTGATTGGTTGATTTTCTAAAATTTTCAATTGCCTATAACTCCAAAATTATGCATTTAATCGGAAAACGGAAAAGTTACGTATGTCTTAGAATTTTCTCCTCTATCCGGTGGATCCTTTTGCGGTATAGATACAGGGACGCCCTGTATATACAAGAAAGTGAATGAAAAGGACTGTACTTGAAAATAACAACCGCGAGGATTGTATACACGCCCTGCCCCTCGTCTATACTTGTATGAAATATCGAGAAAAGGCGAATCGGAGAGGAGGGGGGCACATTCCACGGCACATTTCACAGCACATTCCTCAACGCAGTCCTTATGGTATCAATGAATCCCCTCCTTATCCTTTTTGTTTCAGATGCGGCAGAGCAACCAAATAAGCAGGAGAGGAGGGAGACGCGACCCACGCTCTCAATAGCAAGTCGAGGTAGGAAGCAGAGTGGGAACCGCTCTCGATCGGCCTTTATCGGGAGAACCGAGGTGTTCTGATAAAGCCGATCGGGAGCGGAGCTCATTCGCTCACGCCGTACCTTCTTGCGCGGAGCAAATCCACCTGCCTCGACTTGCTCGGGCATAATATATCGAGCCACGGGACAGATGTAAAATAAACTACGATTAATTTTGAATACACGGCAATTTAGCCTCTATCAACATAAAATAGATTTTTTTTTCTTTAAACAACAACAAACCAAAATAAAAAACAATAATATATAATTATATATTATTATTATTTAGAATATTGATCACAACACCGTAATCGTAATAAATATTATTATTATCTATATTGTTAGTATTATTATTATTTCTATTAATTTTTTTTAATTTTTAAGATTATTAAATAATTTGGTTTCCTTATACAGAAAGGGAAATTAAATTACAGGGTTGAATTGGAAATCGGAACAAATGATGATTGTTGTGATTCCCATTTTGACAGTGCAGATATTTACATCTGTCGTAAATTCTTTGCCTGTTCATTGTTGTTGATCGTCTTGAACTGCAACAGATAAACAGAAAAATGACCGCAGTAAATGCTAATCACGCGGAGATGTTTTCCGCCGAAAACAATAACCTAGAAAAAATTATAAACTGACAAAGATCTTTCCATCGGTCTTACAGTCTAATCAATATTCATGGGCAATCAGATTGCCCTTGTTTACAATCACCCCCGAAGAATCTGAAATAAACTTATATTTAACCCTGAAATAAACTTTTGTAAGGGGAAATTGGTAAAAGGGAGAGGGGGGTTGGTGGTGGGGAGAGGAGGGATAGGTATATAAGGAGGTTAGACATGCTTTCCATTTCAGTCCCTGATGAGGAGCCGGAGCGGGCTCGAAACGTCGGGCATGTTTGGGTGGTGGGGGGCGGTCAGATTGTCCTTTACTAACAAAAGTTTATTTCAGGGTTAAATATAAGTTTATTTCAGATTCTTCGGGGGTGATTGTAAACAAGGGCAATCTGATTGCCCATGAATATTGATTAGACTGTAAGACCGATGGAAAGATCTTTGTCAGTTTATAGTAGAGCACAGTCGACATAAGTAATAATTTTAATGTAGAAAAAATTATACTTATCTGTAGATCTAAATAATAGCTGTAATGTATTATTTATTAATTCGATGAATGATGTTTACAGATGTTCAGCCAGTCACTTATTGCTTTTCTTTTCTTTCACTCACGATAATACTCGTAATATAAATCGTTTAAATACCTCAAATGGAGCCAAAACCTGCTGTCCTTTAAAAGGATAGATAAACGATTGCAAAGCTCTAGCGCGCGAGCCCGACGCGAGGTCTCATATGTCACGTGTTAACAAATATATACATATATATTTACACGCATAAAACTTACATGTGCATTCAAAACTTAACATACTTAATACATTCTTTAACTGAAGTATTATTTCAGTTGTAATATTTTGTTAAAACATTTAAAATACATTGAGTATTAAAATATTACGACCGAAATTAATTCTCAGTAACATTTCTAACTCGTTCTGCTGATTGTTGTTCTGAAAATCTTGTGCACATATATATATTGCTTTGTTTTCAAAAATACAACTACGATGTTATGCTAATTATTAAATAATAATAGTTATTACATTTAAATAAACAAAGCAAGTAATACAAATTATTCATCATCTAATTTAGTTGGCACTCAGCGTATAATTTCTACAGTATATTATTTACAGTAATAATAATACCAAAAATTTAGTATTTTTAATTAATTTAAAAAAATCGAAATTATAAACTATACATTTTAAGAAAACGTACTTGAATAAGTGTAGGAAAATATGCGTTTCACACATATTTTTGAAATAGCGAAGGTATGATGATAGGTATTATTTAAGTACTTTTTCACTTCCTTTTGCAAAAAAGATTTCTATATGTGTTCTTAAATGCCTTCTAAATAATAATATTTATTTAATTAAATAAGTAGTACCAGCCGCACTCACTCATATCTCAGACGTCGTCCGTCGAGAAAGTGCATAACAATCATGAAGGTTAGAAAAATATGTTTTGTTATTGGCAGTTGTATTAAAGCCAAATCTGCTGCTAGAACAAGCGACGAATTTCAAAATAATAAAGAAGTTAAGGAGACACCATCAATCATAGAAAACAGTGCATCAGAAGTAAATTTTATAATTGAAGTGCCTGTTAGCACTTCGGCTGCTATACCAACGCTATCTAGTTGGAACATTTGCTAGTCTTTTCGAAAAAGATTCCGAACCTTATATTACAGGTACTAATAAGCCAACAGCCATTATCGCCTCTAATATTATTACAAATATGAACAACGACCAGACTGAATCAATCATCGGATGAAAAAACTCATTCAACACCAAAGAGTTATCAGAATAAGTTATTATAAGAGAAGATGTACAGCAATAAAGTGATAATTAACTGGATATAGATGTTACAATAGATGTTAGAAGGCCATTGTATAATAATATTGTGTGATCTGGTGGCTCGATCAACAATGTTTAAAGATTTTCGAAGAAGATTGCACAGAGATATTAAATAAAAAAACTATTGATGAAATTTTGGAGTTAAGGATGGATCTGAGTGAATGATCATTTTTAGTTTAGTTTTATTTTTTAATTAAATTGCATTGAACATAAAACAAGTTATAAAAAAGACATATATTTTTTAGCCAAAACCAATTAATGTTCGTGTAATATCACATATCATAAGCAACATTACGCTGTTTGGTATGGAGATGCCATGAATTTTATATTGTTTGTCATACTAATCCTGATTATGAAGAACATGGTCCAGGAATCTGTGGGCATACAATCGTGTGTTCTGCAGCATGATATAAAATTATTTTTTCTAAACGCAGTTAGGAACACCTACAGAGCAAACACACATGCAGATTTACTGACTGCTCAAAACAGGTACCAGTTTTCACTATTCAGAGTGGACAAGCATTTATTAGAAATAAATTAAACATCTTTTTATTAACTTGAATTATTTTTTGAGATTATTACTCATACATTTATTTTATTGATGAAATATATTTATTAATTTCAACAAATATTTTTAACCTTAACTTTCATTTTTTTTTTAAGAAAACTAATTAAAAGATTATAAATCTAATAATATATTTTTATCGTCTTACAATCTTTTTAGATTAATTTAGTCTAAGAAATCAGATACAGTATTAAAGGTAGATATAATTTATAAAACAATATAAAATACTTATAGAAACTATACATAAAAAATATATAGAAGGTAGTCTAAGGGTGTAATTAATTGAAAAATTTATGATTTCAGAATTCTCGAGCAAAAGATTCTTCAATTGTATATGATGGATTTGGAGGCAACTCAAAGCTGGAAAAATTTCTGATGCAGCTTGTGGTGCAGAATTCAATAAAGCGAATGAAAAAAGAGGAAAATACCTTAAAGAGTTATTAATGATCGTGAAAAATGATTCCGTTTCACCGACTCTATTTTTCTGTTCTCTTTTGCTACGTTACTGTGTGATTTAGATGAATGGTGATTTTGTATAAGGTGTGGTAATTTTAATATTTTATTGTTTCCGATTATTTTTTCACTTGTACCGGATGTTATCCGTAGTAATAAATTTTATTCAAGTACAACTGTTATTGTGTAGTTTTTTTTTCGCAATAAAGCGGCAGCCACCACTGCATCCACCGCTGCAGCCGCCGCTGTAGCCGCCACTGCAGCCACCGTTGTAGCCACTGCTGTAGCCACCGCTGCAGCCGCCGCTGCAGGTGATTTTCGTAGTTTTTTTTTCGCGAAAAAGCTGCAGCCACTGCTGCAGCCGATTTTCGTAAGGGATTAGTACCAGTTATTTTAACGAAGAATTGGGTTTCTATGCGAGACTTTGCAGATGCAGTGAGTTTACAATATGGTATTCCAGACTTCCAACTTCGCTTAGAGGATGAAATCAAAGCGAGGACCCAAGGACCGGATGAGCACATCGCAATCTACATTCCGGCTCTAAGAGTATTAATAGATAAAATAATTCCAAAAATGACTACAAGAGCAATTGGAAAGAACATATCGAAACCTTCATCCAGAGTATCTTCGATCGATAAAGAGAGAACAGTTCAGAACCTTCCAAGAACTGCAGACTCTAGGACAACATGAAGAGATTTGTATAGAAAGGAGGAAAGCATACAAAGCTCTACCTCCCCCGGCACAAACAATGTTTCCAACAGTGGCCTGCAAAACAACTCGAAAAAGTAAAACAGCAGTAATCCAATCGGTACAATCAGTAGAGGAGATAGATGCTACAGGAGTAGCAGCGGTGGCTAATCCGAATAAGCCTCTAACAGTTTCACGGAGCAGTCATCCACAAAAATCGAATCGAAAAACAGAACTATCGTATCAACCAACAGAGAGATTCAAGAAATTCTCGTTCACTCGTCAAGATAAACAGGGCGTCAAATCAAGAATCACGCAATATTAACAATAATAACTGACGTAATATTTATTTAAAAAAACAAAGGAAACTCTACGATCTGAGTTTCAATAGTTGAGCTCCAGCCGAGTTTATTTCTCGGCACGAAAAAAACTAAGTGTTACGGCTAACTAGTCGCGAGACCCCTCTTCCGGGTGGCGAATTCAAGTAAAGCCCAAATTTCGAAGGTGACGGTTATATACGATAATATAGTTTCGGAAATATTATAACGACGAGAATCTAGTTTCAACAAAATTGCAAGACGCGGAGATGCGACCGACACTCACTCGCGTCTTTCGACAGAGTTTCCGCGACGTTTATTTCACTCGATTTCTCGTTTCGAGAATCAAGTGCTGGCACAATAATATCTGTGCAACTTACTTTTTCGAAGATTATACGAAGTCGCAGCTTCTTAACTCTCGATGTCGAGTTATGGTTGAAGGCACGTGGCGATACACGATTGAGACGAATTACAAAGTTATCTATAATTTCGACGAGGTGGCCTATGACGACGGCGTCCCGGAGCGAACAGACAGAGCGAAGCATCAAGTGCTCGCGAGTCGGTTCGTTCCGCGAGCTTGCCCCTTGCTTCGCCGCCCGCTTGTCTCGCATTCGTTACGCTTCCTCTAGAGTCGCGCATTTTCGCGACCACTGATGTGCTGCTACGCGCTGCTGTACCTGATGTTTGTGTCTCTCACTGTGTTGTGCATTTATGCAGCTTCAAGTGTACTTTTAATTCTCTTCGCGTGAAGGAAGTACGCGAGAAGAAGTGTCGACTCTTCATGGGTTTCTTCCGTGAGTGTGGCTGCATAAGTGTTGAAGATCTAAGGATGATGCAGCCAACCATCTGCGAGATACGAGCAGAATACGATTTCGAGGTTAGGTGTTATCTCTCTGTTGTTTATGCTGCCTGCCTGCTTCAACATTGGAGAGTTTCTTCTTGCTGCTACTTCTTCTGGGCGAGGTCTAAATTATTATAAAAGAGAGTTTCGTGAATCTGCTATTAATATTCTGTTTGTTTTGTGTATTTTCAGATGTAG
Organism: Megastigmus dorsalis; assembly: GCA_900490025.1. Taxonomy (NCBI): domain Eukaryota; kingdom Metazoa; phylum Arthropoda; class Insecta; order Hymenoptera; family Megastigmidae; genus Megastigmus; species Megastigmus dorsalis. Next base: position 6,235 of record UELU01136874.1, read on the forward strand.
CGCAGCTGTTGGCAGTCAGTTCTTGTAGTTAGCAATTTCTATTTCTGATTCCAGAGGTTTCTTCAAGGTACTACCAGTTTCTACGATGGATGTGTACAAAGGTAATCTAGCTTTCATTCTTACTTCAAGTTTCGATAGTTATTCAATAAATATTATCTCTATTTCTAGGTTTTGGACAGGCCGTGCGAGCTCACAGTTGAGTACTTCTGCTTGTTTGTGTCTTGCTGCTGGTGTTTTTCGATGGCAGCTGTTGTAGATAGCTGAGAAGTAAAGCTAAGTCCAATCTTCTAATTTAAATGATGAAATGTTTCATGTTATAGTCTATTTTACAGGTGTGACAGCACGTATCCGGCATTCTGAGTACTTCCAAGTCGAGTTTGCAGAGGTGATGCGAAGATTCTTTTTTCTGGAGAAGGTAAGCATGTTTTCAATCCTTAGTTTATATATTTCAGGTATTTACATGTGTTATCTTGTCTGCTTACAGGTGTTCGAGACTGCGAGTGGACCCTAAACGAGGGTCAATGGGGAAGCAAGCAACCTAAGAGCGGTGGGGCAGTCCCTATTAAGGAGAAGGCTGCTATTCGTCGTCTTCAGCTGCTTCGAGGGATCAAGACTCTACGCAAAGAGCTTGCAAGTGCTCTCTATTTCTACTTGCGGTAGATGTAAGTTAGTTAGGTTATTTCGAGGGTGCTGTTCGCTCTAGGTAGATAGGCTGTTCTTGTAACGGTTAATATACCGTTACAAACTCCCCCCTCCTAAAAGAAACGAGGCAACGCGATTTCCGACCAGGGTTCGCCTCCTAAAGTATTTCGCAGCTAGCTTCTCCTAACTAATAAATTTGTTTCGGTAAATTTATAACGATGTAACTATTCATATATGTTTGTAACAAAATATAAGAATGTTATCTATGCGATATATACGACTGAAAGATTATTCATACAATTATAAACAAAAATAAAGAAATTTCGTAGTACAAAAATTAGTTTTCGATTCGATTATTTGTCAGTGGCACTCTTCCTTTTCTCTTGTTTGAACTTGTTGTGTCTGTCGGTGTATGAGTGTACTTACTTTCTACTAATACAATTTCTATTTTATTACAATTTTTAATTGAATGTTTTCGAGCTACTTAAGTAATACAAAGAAAATTCGATTAATGTTTATACAATGTAACGATCGAGACCGTATTTTTGCTTATTATCGGTGCATAAATTGCATTTATGTGCCGAATTATTTAAGATACCTATTACAGTAAGTGATACTTTAGCTATGATACCATTTAAATCGGCGGGGCCATTGTATGTGCTCATCGCGAGACATGAATGTTTATGCTTGGTTTGTACCGCAAATTTCGAGCTTAATTCTCATGCTAGCAACCAGTACATCTTTTTGCTTTTGAAGTGTTTAACCCGCGAACATTTAACGAAGGTTTCCGAAATTTTATCAACACTGCGATATCGATATAGCCTTAGGTATTTGTTAAGTTTCTAGGAAATTCAAGTCTAGCATTTTGCTAGGTGTTCGATTTACGATGGGAGTAGATAGGCTTAAGGTTGGTTTCGATAAGATGAAGGTTAATTTCGATAAGATTACAATTAATTTCGATAGGATTAAGGTTGGTCTCGAAAGGATTAAGGTTTATTTCGATAGTATTAAGGTTAGTTTCGATAAGTTGGGGCTGAGGATCTTCGAGGATCCGGCGTTTTTCGGCTACGGAGATGGTAGCTCGACCGCCCACTATCGTGGCTTTTTGTCTAGGTGTAGAAAACTATCGTTCCCGATGTCTAGGTATATACGGTCAGCGATGATGGAGTCTAAGTAGTGCAATTCGTAGCTTTTCGAGTCTAGGTAAGGAATTCGGATGTACTCGATGTCTAGGTATATAGGGTGGTCGATGATGGACTCTTACGAAGGCGCTCTTTAGCTTTCCGTGTCTACATGTAGAATTTGACCGTATTCTATGTCTAGGTGTATAAGGTCACCGATGATGGAGCCTAAGTAGTGAGCTGCGTAACTGTTCGTGTCTAGGAGTGGAAATCGGACGTACTCGATGTCCAGTTGTATAGGCTCATCGTTGCTAGAGTCTAAATAATGAGCTCCGTAACTGTTCGTGTATAGGTGTGGAAATCGGACTATTCGATGTCTAGGTGTGTAGGGTCGCTGATGGTGGAGTCTAAGTAGTGTTCTCCGTAACTGTTCGTGTATAGGTGTGGAAATCGGACGTACTCGTTGTTTAGGTTTATGAGATCACCGATGATGGAGTCTAAGTTGTATGCTCCATAGCTTTTAGTTTCTAGTTGTGGGATTTAGTCATTAAATAATAATAAGCAGTTTCATTTTCTTAGCCCATTAACGACCAAGACCTCGAATTTTCAATAACTTTTTCAAAGTTTTTTTTCAATTAAATAAAAGGTTTGAAAAAATTTGAAAAAGATCATATTTGACGTATTTTGAGCTGTTCTTTTAATAGGTGTTACCGATTTTTTGTTAAAATACTCCTGCAAAAAAATAAGGCTTGTTTTTCACGATTAGTCAAGCTAAAAAGTTTGGAAATTTTCAACTTTATGAATTTTTTTCATAAGGAAAATGCAATGACAATAATTCAGAATACTGCAAAAAAGTGCAATCGATGTTCAAATATTAAGGGAAAATTATTTCATGTATCTAAAATATTTTTAATATTACTAAATTTTTTATATAATAGTTGAAAATTTTTAAATTTTTTCACTTTTTTTCGTGAAAAACGTGCCATATTTTTTTTCAAGTCAGTAACTCAAAAATTATGCGTTTAATAATTTTTAAGGGTCAATACCGGAATACCCTGTTTATTTTTCATTAATTGTATCTTCGTTGCACGCATCTACTTAATGTTAAGTTATTAATCATTTTGAATCATAATTCTGAAAATTTTCTAATGCTACGTTTCAAATGTTTCAAATAGTATGTAAACCTAACACATGTATTGTTCAGTCTCTGTAAGCGTAACTTCTGCTCACCGGACGCGTTAAGTCACACCACAGCGCAGTAGTCAACCAGTCTTCTGCTTTATGTCTCGGTCGTACATGGCCTAATAAACTTCAGGCTTTGCAGAGCTTTATTAACCTACTACTTCCAATTTAATTTACTGTCCAATGTCACACCGAGACTCACGACGGTCTCGAAAAAGGGCACAATCGCTTCTCCTCATATTAATATCTGGCAATCCTGCTTTAACTAAATCTTTTACATACTTTCAAGCAAGTAAACTTGCCTTGGTCTTGCCAGTATTGAGACAGTGGAACAAATATGTATAATAGTAGACTGAAGAGTAAAAACCGAGGACCGACCCGGCAGCATACCCAAGTTAGTCTTATCCCATGCGGAACAACCATTACTTTTAGAATCTGAGTCTGCGTTCATGCACTTCGAGTGTGTGTGTGTATGTGTGTGTGAGCGCTTACCACCATCTCCATTATAATTGCACTGGATTTCAGACCAGTGCAATAAGCGAGAGTGATAGAGAGTGCAGCGCTCTGAGCCAAAAGTAAGTGCATTGCGAATCTCCATTTGATAGTTCATGCAGCGAGCATGCATGAACTATAGGGAGCCGAAATCGCGTTGCGCCAACTTGCGAGTGTTTATCTTAATTTTTACATTTGCTCCGTGTTTGGAAAATCGTTTACAATGTGCAATAGAAACTGAATAACTGGCCTTGTGAGTATTGTGTGAAGCAGACAAGTGATCTTTTTCTACACAAGAGAATCTTGCTTCTTCAACGACTGCTGTTCGATCCTGATCCACGGAAAATCAGGAAATTGATTTTCCATATCACCGTGAGGAAGTCTTATGTAACGAATGCCGATGCTTTCCATTTAGTTAAACCAGCCCTTTTACAAGCCAAATAATTAAAATTATTTAAATTCGTGATGTAATATAAACTACAATCAAATGAAAGAAGAACACGTATTAACCTAATATTATATAGAATAGTTAGTAGAATCAGTTGCCATCATGGCGTCGGGAGATAAGGAGCCGTCCGCTGCCACTTTAATTAAACATTACAAATATCATCCAAACGTAAAAGTAGGAGCGGTAGTGTGCATAGTGTGTGGAAATTTCTATCATACAAGTGAGTTTGTGGCAAAATACAATGCAGGAGCACTATTGAAACTTTTAATTAACTCCTTTGTAATCTGTCAAGAGAACCCGAACCTGGCTTTAACATCTAATCTACCATATGGTACGCTCTCGCCGGCCACTAGTGAATTTATAATACAATATCAACATGAACAACGTGAGTTAATTAATTCTCAATGAAATAGTGCATGAAAGAAATGTGGACAATAATTTAGTGTACGAAGATTACAGTGAATTAGATGCCTTAAAAATAGAAAACCACCTATTGAAAGAATTATACAAGGAAACTAAATATAATAACAAATTGTTAAACGAGTTACTAACGAAAGAAAGACAAAACAATAATAAAAATAATGATTTCAAAAATAACACAAAACTTATGCAGAAATATTAACTAAAAATAAATCTAAAACTAAGAGAGTACCAAAATTAATAGTTAAAAAAACTAACAACAACAATAAATTAAATCTTGAAAACGAAGTCATTAAGTGCTTAACAGTCAATAAAACCATTCAAACAAAAAATATGATAAAAAAAAATAATGACACAATAATAATAAACTGTATGAATGAACACAGTGTAGAAGCAATTGAAAAACATCTAGCAAAAAAATTACAAAATAATGCCAAAGTGGAGAAAGAACAAATAAGCAATCCGAAAATAAAAATAATAGCAATAGATAAAATATTTGAAAATAATACAGAGCTAGAGGACGACATAAATCAAAGGAATTTTAACAACAGTGATGACAAGTGTAAAGTGATCCATTCATATGCCAATAAAGCAAATTTAATAACAGCATTAATCGAAGTGACACCTAGCATATACAAACAAATTCGGGAAAACAAGAACTGACTTTTCGTTGGATATCAAAACTGTAGAGTATTTGATATCATCAACACAAATTCGTGTCGTAAGTGCGCGAGATTGCGGCCACAGTGGCAAAAAATGTACCAATCAAGCCACGTGCACGCAATATGCAGATTATCACACAGCACAGACATGCAACTCAGAGACTTTTAAGTGTTTAAATTGTGAATATCAGAACAGGAAATTCAACACAAATTATGACACAAACCACTCGACATTAGATAGTAATCGTTGCAACATAAAATTAAAAAATAAAATAAAATTAAAAAATCGTTAAAAAATAAAATTAAAAAATTCATTGAACCAACAGACTACTCACTAGAGCCAACGTATCAAGGCTACTACGGTAAGGTAGAGTGCCCGCGCCCGCAACAAGCAGTAAATGCATTCGAGCGCAACAATACCAACAGACCAAGAATTGCAAGATCGGCAGGCTCAACTACGACATCAGGATATATGGTACCAAGAGCGAATAATGCTTAATAGTAAGGAAAATGATATACATGATGAAATTATTAACAAAGAAATAATAATAGATAGCCTAGATAGTTTAAACACACATTTAATTAATTATAAGGAATGCATACTATGCATATATGTTAGAAGTTTAAATGTAAATTATAATAAATTGTTAGTATTTATAATAATTTAAAAGTTAAACCAAACATCATTGTTTGCACTGAAACATGGAAGTTAGAGCATCATGAAATTTTCAATATTCCAAATTACAAAATGTATCATAATAATAGTAGAGTAAATAGATCGGACGGAGTAGTAATTTATTTTAGAGATAATCTTACAGAAACAACTGAGATCCTACAGATTAACAAACTTAAAATAATTAACTCCAAAATTATACTAGTGAATAACAAAGTAATAGTATTATCAGCAATTTATAGATCTCACGACATACATAAGACTGAATTTTTATTAAACATTAAAGATTTATTGAAGCATGATAAAAAAATTAAAAATAATATATTAGTTGGAGATTTTAATTGTGATATATTAAATGAAGATCCACTAGACCAAGAATTTCTACAAGAATTGTTAATGAATGGATACTGCCCGGTCACAAGAATATAACCAGACCATCTGATATCGACAATTATAATTGATCATGTATTGACAATTTTTTTATCAAATTAAATAACATAAATTACAAAAGAATTACATACTACAAGTGCCATTTAATGCTCATTATCCCATTATTATGTCTATAAAGAAAATTAAAAAAAACAACTAATACAATCAACTGGATAGACAACACTATTATCTCGGATCCAAACCTTGCACTCAATAACCTAACGGAAAAAATTAAAATATGTCTAAGTAAAGCCTTAATAAAAATAATATGAGACCGAGAATTATAATATCATGCAAGAACAAGCAAAAACTTTATAAGATTTGGAAATATGATCCAAATAATCAAAATAAAAAAGAAGATTATAAAAATTACGTCAATCTTCTTAATAAGATCATAAATAAAGCAAAAGAAGAATTCGATAAAGAGCAGATACGAAAAAACACTAACAATCCAAAAAATCTCTGGAGGATAATTAACAACAAAATTGGAAAAAAAGCTAAGAATAATAATAATATTAACTACATCATAGACGAAAATAAAAAAATTAAAGATCCTAAAGAGATAGAAGATCATATGAACAGATTTTTCTGTAATGTTGGTAAATCATTAGTAAACAAAATACAAACACCAAGGAATCAGAGCATTAAATTACCACCAATGAATGAAAAAGCTATCTTTTTACAATCAACAAACAACACAGAGATACAAGAAATTATACTAAATATGGAAAACAAAAATGGAGATGTTGATGGAATCAATGCAAAAACACTAAAAACCCTGGCAACATGCATCTCTTTTCCTTTCGCACACATTTTTAATGAATGCATAAAAAAGGGAATATGGCCAGAAACAAACAGATCTAAAACTAGCTGAAATAATTCCTATTCATAAATCAAAAGAAAAGCACTCACCAACAAACTACAGACCTATATCTTTGATATCAAACATCGCCAAAATATTTGAAAAACTATTGCATAAAAGAATAATCTACTTTTGTATTGAGTGCAACTTATTATCCAGTAAACAATTTGGATTCAGAAAAGGGAGAGGTACAAAAGATGCGTTATACGAAATTACAAAAATAATCTACAATCAACTAGACACAAGTAACCCAATAGCAATAACCTTCCTGGATCTAGCAAAAGCGTTTGACACAGTAGATCACAAAATCTTACTAGACAAGCTGTATAATTATGGCATTAGGGGAAACGCACACAACCTAATAAAAACTTATCTAAATAACCGAAAACAAAGAGTCAAAGTATACAATTACAACAGCAATTTCAATCGCCAACATGGCGTCGGCAGGCAAGGAGCCTCCCGATGCCGCTCCGTTCAATAAGTTCTATAAATGTCATACAAATCAGAAAGTTGGAGCAGTAGTGTGTATTCTGTGTGGTGAATTTCAACATACTAACGAGGCAGTAGCTAAACACAATTCTGGTGTTCCTGTAAAGTTCCTAAGCAGCTCTTTTATCATCTGCCAAGACCATCCTAATTTTGCCCTAACCTCAACGTTACCATATGGAGAAGTCAGCGGACAGGTTGCCGAGTTTATAGCGCTCTACAAACGCGAAGATAGAGAAATACTAAAGCAACAAATTATTCAAGAGATTCAAGAAAATTTTGAAATAAACAAAAGTCCCAAAGGAAAGCACAATGAAACCA
>UELU01136883.1:0-12860 GCA_900490025.1 Megastigmus dorsalis
CCACAGTACCTCGCGCTGCTCTCACTAGGCGGCCGAGCTACACCACAGGTCTCTCGCAAGCGACAAGAAAAACGCCTCGGTTACTATATAAGCCCGAAAACATCCTCCCTGAGCATCCCAAGTGTCTAAGGCAGGGATTGTAGACACAGCCTTACTGATGAGTCCAAGTCTACAATCCCGGGACGAAACGCATCTTCCTTTTCCAATCTCATACATTAATAGAGACGCAATACTCTCTATATTGGTGACCCCTTCATAACCTAACCTCCACACACGCATAAAGATTGCTGGAGTTCAACCGCATGGAGTCCGGTTGAAACTCCACAGATCTAAATAAAACTGTTTGATGCTAGATATATATATATAGAAACCCGTGTATTTTTTTTTATATATATTGCGTTCAAAATGCTCAGTCCCTGTGGTGCAAGATCTTGGGCAGTATTCATTTAAGATCTCGATCGATATACTATAGTTATTCTTATAGAAAACGGAGTTGATCTTTCTTTTAGTTATTTCACTAGATTTAAATCTCTACTATACTTAAGTATCTTCTACTATAGATCATATAAAATCAAACAAATGACACAAATTTTCATTAAGATCAGGTGCAGGAATACTTCCCGAGCACGATTAAAACTTGAGGTTCATCCGACCGAGACACGCGGATTGATTTCTCAAACTATAAAAATCAACAGCTCACCGCATCAGACATCGGACATCCCATTCTCCTTCAATTAATACCTCGCGTAGAGTGTGCAAACCATTAAAAAATAATCTCGTAGAAGGATGTCTCTATATATAGGAATAGGAGCTGCGGGAAAGGAAAAAAAAAGGAAGCAAATCATAGAACGCGGGTCATTAATTGCCGCGAAATGAAGAAGCTCAACAGTGTGAGGGGGATAATAAAACAAAGCACGCGCGCGTACGTGTGTCTAGTCATATATATATATAGTTGAGCTCCGCAGCCTCGAGCATATAAGAAGGATCTTGAAGGTGGTCGCCGAGCGCGACGGCGGCCTCTACGTCCAAAGATAATAACAGAGGGCAAATAAAAAGCGCAAACGTGAGGGCGAGTTAGCGTTCTAAATTTCGGCTCAGTGGCTCGAGAAACTGCCTGAGCTTTCCGCTCTTCAGTCTCCTCCTCTCTCTCTCTCTCTCTCTCTCTCTACCCTCGCAGTGTATACGCGGCGGTATCGCGGCGACGGCGGCGCGAAACGAGAGAGAGAGAGAGAGAGAGAGAGAGAAAGAAGAGAGAGCCTGTCTCGCGAGCTGCGTTTCACCGTCGCAGACTGCTGTAGTAGTAGCAGCTTTCTATCTCTCTCTCCCTCGCTCTTACCCTTGTATCTTGCCATTCCCCCGGCGCACAAAATCCTCGCTCGCGCGCTCTCGACGTGCGCGCAGCCTTTTCTTCCCTCTATCTCGCGGCTCTCTGCACCGGAGCGACTGTGGAGCTCGCGCTTTCTTGCGCGTCTCTCAGAATATCTAGTGGCACTTTATTGTCCTTTATTCCGGGCCAAGTATCCGCGCGCCTCTCTCTCTCTCTCTCTCTCTGCTGCGGAGTGTGGGACACCGTATATACCCTACACTTTAACTTCGGCTCTCTTTTTAATCTTGCATGCGGAGATGGACCGAGTGCTGCTGCATGCATATAGCATTCTATGTCGCGGCTGAGCGACGAGAGAATCGATTGACATAGCTATGATGTTTATTATTCACGCGGGAGTTTTGCTTTACGGAGCGTGGCAGAAATGTGTTTGGTTCAGGGTTGGTCGCGGTGCGTTGAATATTGGGCAAGTGCTTGGCTGAATCTTTATAGACTTTCGAAATTTGATTATTTTTCACGGCTAACTTATGAGGTGATTTCGCAAGTACTTCCGTAACCATCTGGAAAAAAAGCAGCTTGCAAAAGTTCCCTATAGCTTTTTTTTACTTTAAAATATCTTTCATTTAATTGAATTCTTTAAATTATACAGATTGAGATGAGATTCTTTTTGCTCGTATAAAATTCTCATGTGAAAAATGAATTAAGTAAAATGTAATGGTATAATAATTCTATCTCTTTCGGGTCTCCCAAGAATTCATTCTTGGCTTATGAAAGTGTATAGATCAACCGCGGAAAATCGTAAAACTATATTGCATTCAAACCATTTTTCATACAGTCATAAGAGAGAAACTTTCTCACCGACACTTGTACACGATCCATGCTTTTGTACTAAAAAATAATTTTACGATGTTGGCTAGAATTCATATAAGTAACAAAAATAAACAAATTGCACGAATTGAACATAAAAAGAAAGGTAGTTTGCCTTTTCAATTTGAGCGATTTTACTTTATTCTGGAATAAATAAAAAATTTTGCGCTTCCTTATAAAAAGCCTTATAAACTATTTTCTATATTTTTAAGTCTATTGAAGCCCCGAGCATTCAGGCTAAATTTTCATGGCGCTCATGCATTCGCCTGTACAATGGCTACGACACCACATTAGTTTTGACGATAAGGAAACACGCCAGCGGCTATGGGCGGTTCACGCACACAAAAGATGCGACCTTTCTTGCCGATATAATCTGCAACAAATCAGAAGAAAAGTCTTGGACACAAGCTAAATTTTCAAAATTTCTATTGAATTCCTTCTTCGTATGCAAAGAAATAGTTGATTTCATACAAATACAGTCAGTTTTAAATAAAGCAAAATATTTTTCATATGTATAAACCAACATTAAAATATTTTCCTGACTACGTTATGTTTGACTTATTTATGAATGTTTTCACGACAATTACAAACCTTTAATGATTGTATCTTATTTTATGAGATGTAAGTTTAAAAAAGTAGTATTTCTTAAATATAATCAAGAATTTTATTCAATTTGCACGTTTTTTATTTTATTATTATAAAGTCACTATAATTGATATGGCCTTTGATCCCTAAAATTCCTATATAAAGAGAAGATATTTTTGCTTCCTCATATAAGAGAAAGCTTTGTAACAGAGAATAGATTTTTTTCCAGAAAGCTTTATAGGAATGTCTTTAAAGTATTTCTTTTCGCAATAAAAAATCACTGTGCAAGTATGTAACTTTTTTTTCCGCGTAATAGTTACTGATAAATTATGAAAGTGATATTTTTCCTTTCACAATACTAACATCTTGTGAAATAAACATTTACAATAACAATAGCAGAGCTACATTTTAGCACATCAAACAAGAGTAGCGAAGTCCAATCCACTTCTTTTCATTCGCCCAATCAGCCTCGTAAATAATAATTTATCAATGACCCGGGGGACGTGCTATTTTTCACGCGTACATAACAGAGGTCGAAAATAAAGCCTCCGCGCATAATAGAAAGAATCATTCATACTTTTCACAGAGAATGTGTCGGGGCACACACACACACACAGCTCACACACACAGCTCACACACACAGCTCACACAGTGTGGAGCATCAACAAGCGGAAGAGCACACGGGAGCGCGAAATTTCCGGCAAACAAAAGGACGCGCACGGGCTCAAAACGGACACGTCGCTCGCAGCTCTTCTCTCTCCCTCTGGCGACCTGATAAATGCACCCTATAGAGGGTGGACGCGTTTGAACAGCTCGTCCGTTTTCAGTATTTCGCCTGGCTTTTTCCCCGGCCCTCGCCACCCCCCTTGTCACCCATGGCGAACTTCTTTGTCACGGTGGTCGGTATAGAGCTGCTGCTGGTGGCTCTTCTTGGTCGGTCGCGGCGGTGGTCCTTCCGCACGTTTTCGAGTATAGCCGCGGAAAATAAGGAGGCCGGGGCGCGAGTTATGGACGTTATAGTAGAGCGCCGGCGGGGCGTTGTAAGATGCCTTAGCATTCATGACACGGGAGGCTTGCGAGGCTGCAGCTCCTCTCCGCTCACTTTTCCCACTGCGCTCGCCCTTCTCCCTACTGATGCTCTATATGTGTAGACCAACTTTTTCGATTTTTCATTCTGCGCCTCTCTCCGGCGTCCGCGTCGTATGTGTGGAGCCACTTGCTCCTTCCTTGACTGTGTGCTTAACTTGTCTCCCACCGCGACGCCGCCCCGTTAGTTAAGCTTTTTCCCCTTCCTTATTCTTCGTGTTATTTTACTGGGCTTTTCTCCGCGCCTTTAACTTATGCCTTTACGTCTTTCGATTGCCCATGATTTCAAAGGCTTTCTTCGTTATCTGTGCATTAGATTGTTTCCGATTCTTTTATTTCTGTATGGTCATTTCATAGAAGACAAACATAATTACTATAATTAAATTGATAACTCAAGTTCAAATTGTCTTTTTCTAATAATGAAAGTCCATTACTTCAATTTGAAATTTATTATAATTATGTAATTAGTATAATCCAGGTAGAATAATGTTCATGAAAAACGCTAAACTTCACTTATTTAGTAGTCAAATTCTACTTCAATATCAGAATGCTTCTTTACCACGTCTAAATGTGAACATTTTTTTTTTACTTTTTTCATCCGACCGATATGAGTTTCGGTCTCTGATCGCCAAACCAAATATTTGCTCACATACTGCATAATATCGACTCTATTCTGTTATGAATCTATAACGTTCATTCTTCAGGTATTATCTGCTTCCGTTACATGTTCTGTACGATGAAAAAACCTTCTCTTTCATAAAATGGCAACTTTTTACCGGTAATAGGATATAATAAAATTTATCAAATGTGCCGAATATTTTTGTATCTGTATAAGACCGTATACTAAGATGATGAAGTAATAAGCGTTTGGCTTAAGCGAATTATAACATTCATTTTTATTTGAAAAAAATATCTGTATCTCTTAAAGTATCTGCGTGGATCACCTGTTATAGAAATCCATGTTAAATTTTGGGCTTGAACAAAACATATCTAAGATGCTCTTTGGTTAGACAGCTGATTCTTTCTGGAAAATGTTTTTCACTTTGCAATCTATACAATTACAATTTACTAATGTTCCACATGAGGGGCACAATTACCTATATTCGTGGGCATCTTCATTGTAAACAAGAAGTTCATTTGTACAGAATATGGTAAATTATTATTCTCATAAATCAACGGGACAAATCTATTATTCATTCTGATAAAAATAATCTTTTCAATAGACGAAAATAAAAATATGACAGGAAGTAAACATTATTCAGATTTTAACAAAACAAATACTATTGTGAAACAAGTAAATAGTTGTTGAATTAGAATCTTTCTTCTAAATCACAAAAAATAGTATATATGCTAAACCACTTCTTTCCGTGTAAGTAATCCGGAAAGTACCCACTTTAGTCCGCATTTACTTGAGCTGAAGCTGTTACTTTATAATTTTTTTTTTATGATTTCCATTAAAAAATATTTCGTATGGCTTTATTGCAAATGTTTTTCTAAATGCTTCTTTCTTAGTTTTGGGCAAAATATATTCAAACAATAGAAGATACCTTGACATTATTTTTGGTGGTTACGAACTTTTTTAACTAGGATTTATAAAAATATCATGTGATATATTCCTACAATATTCCTATAGTTTAAAGAAGAAAAAGTTTATTTTTAACATTTTCAAAGTAATTAAAGTTTGATTTTAAAAAAGTTTTCTAGTAAATTAAATGGCCTTTCTACTTTTTCGCTCGTGAATTACTTTGAAATGAAAGGAATTCAATTTTTACAGAAAATTTTAAAAGCATCTTACATAGTTTCTCAAGATGTTTTTTTCTTATACATCAAATAAGATTTTGCGTTTGTGAAAAATGTCGAGTTTCTGAAACGCCTTGTGCGTAAGCTCTTTTTATAGTCATAAAGCATGAATATTTTTACTTTACTTTGATACCTATTTAGTAAAATGTTAGTCCAAGATACTAAATTCGATAGAGATTATTAAAAGCTGTAAGCACATTCGTGAATTCGAGAAGCAGAATTTTGACAGTTAGCAAAGTTTAACGAAGCCAACTGTTTCCGCCAACAACAAACCAACAATCATGGTTTGTTAATTTACATCGACATGCAACTAACCTACGTACACCCGTCATTCCGAAACGTATAGTTTCATAACTCCAGACATGGATCGATCGATCCATCATCTACCTCTCGAGCAGCCAAAATGTTACTTCTCCACGCGAATTCCTCGTCGGTGAAATCAGCCGTACGGAATATAACCTCGGGTCGTACGTACATTTCTCACTGCTCGAAAGACGAAGTATAGACGACGCGACTGCGAAGAAGTAGAAGAGCAGGAGGAGGAGAAGAAGAAGAAGAAGAAGAAGAAGAAGAAGAAGAAGACGAAGAAGAAGGAGTAGTCTCGGCGGGACTCATAAAAAGCACCAGGGAGAGCTCCCGAGTCCCGGGTAAGGCATCGACGGATTTACGAGGTGCGAATTTCGTTTTCGAATGGGTTGTGCGCGGGTCAGTGGAGAGTCGCTTCTCCGAGGGGAACTCTTACTGGACTACTGCTGCAACGAGATCGAAAGCAAAGAGAGGAAAGAGGGAGGGGGGCGGGGGCGGGGACAAGATAGAGAGTAGACTATATGCGCCGAATTCCGGGCAAGGTCGTCGTGCAGTGGAAAAGTTGCTTTCAAAATTTTATGGCGCGAAAAGTGTCTATGCACTTCCGATTGGGTCTCGAAATGAAAAGTCAGCGTTTAAGTGTATGTTGGATTCTTTTATATATATATAATCTTTCTTGTTTTAGTGCTGACCAGATTTATTTTTCGTTACACTCGTGTTTTGTGCCTTATTTGTGATCAAATTGGATTTTGTGTATATATACGGAAGATTCTTTTATATCCCAGGCAATACCAGTAGGTAACATTACGGAATAGTTTCGTTGAAGTTTCTTTTTTTTTATCGGTTCTTGTTCGGCGATCATAAAAAAAAACTTATATTTTATTATGGCGTATTTATGAGCTGTCTCAGTATTGCTGTACAGCCATATAATAAAACGAAAAGCCTTGGGTATCGTTTGAAATTATTTCTACATACGTATGAGAGGCATGCGAGGCTTCTTCGACATGTTGAAGAGTTTATAGTCATACGATATTTCCAATATACTTAGTCAGAAAAATTGTGATAATATTATTTATGTAACCCAATGTACCTGATTGTCGGTTAGTATAATTACATTACTACTTTCTTTACTGATTATTTTAACAATAAAGGTGGGTCCTAACGAGGTTGGGATTATTTAATAAAACGTAGTATTTATAGAGTAGACGTTCAAAACCTTGTACCTTATGTTCCTTTTGCTATGTTTTAAGCATATGGTATGATTAATAACGCCATTTTTAAAGCATTTCCCGTCAAGTAAGAAGATTTTTTTTCAAATTCAACATCTTTTCATACCCTGAAAGGTAGCACCAATTCCATACGTCTACCTTCGCAATATTTTAATATCGAGGATGTTGGGGTTCTCATTTGCAGAAAAAAGGTTTTTGAAAGCGTTTTCAAGTCCAGTGCACTAGCAGAATTATTCTACCTATGGTTTTAGGAATATCTACATCTTTAACTTAAGGAGGCAATTAGGTATTTTAAAATGAATGGCTGAATTATGACAAATAAGATGTATGTCCTACTTTCTGCTCGTAGAATATTTTTTCTTGTATAGGTGTTGTATTTACTTTATGGTCTTATAATAGTAATACTTTTGAATTGATTGAATATTTCCACGAATGTTTCAATAGTTTATAGAAATATAATTTGATATTTGTAGCAACATAAAAACAAGATGTGAGTAGAAATTGGGATATTCACCTTACAAGAAAAGTATACCTGGAGCATTCATAATGTTTACCAAATTAGGTAAAGGATAAACATTATACATATATGTATTGCACACTGTAGTGCATAACAAATAACTGGAACTTATTGTTCGGTATAGGTATTTTATAACATGCTTATGATATACTATTTCTGAATGTATACAGTTGTTTCCAAATTGAATTCTGAGGCAGGACCTTCTTCCACCGAAATAAGAACTTGTTCTCGACCATCTAAATTAAGTGCTTGTATACTTTAGTTTTAACATTTTAAAACTACTAATAAGAAACAATATTGTTTTTTAAAATAATATCAACAAAGAGTATATTCTATACATTCTATTCCAAAAAGGTCTATTCAGTTATTTGACTTTAACATTAATTATACATAATATTATCACAAAATTTCGGAATAATGGAGGATGGATAACTTCTAATTCTTCTACTCATATGTGTATGCAAGAAAAGATTACATATTAATTTTACTTTCTATCGCATACCGGCCAATGTTAATTTAAAATGTCAACATTAAAACACACTATTGGTACTGTCACGGAGCGTGACGAGTCTGAGCGATACGATATGAAGACAATACTTATGAAGAGGAGAAGAGCTGAGCGAACGCTAGCTCAGTGATTAGAGCACACGACTTCTATTCGGCGCGAGACAATTCGCACTTCTAATCGCGATCGCTCGCATTTTTTATTAAAAAGTCGCTCTTTATATCCAACTCAGTCGTAACGGTACACAAAAGATAATTGCAGATCCTATTTTTGGTACAACTAACCAAGAATGAAAGTGATAGAAATAATGAAATTATAAACATAGTAATATTGGTGATAAAACTATATATCAATTCTAATGCACTAAAACTTCGAATGCTTGATAAGTCTGTATTAATAAAATTATATTACGGCGCACTTCAATATAAATAACTCTAAGATTCGAATTTTAACATATTTTTTAGTGATAATTAAAGATACTATGTTTTTTCTCGGTTTATTATCAACAAAACTGCAATATAAAAACAGAAAAATATGGTTAGTAGTATTTACTTATAACGACTGTTACATATTATATTAGAAATCATTACTAAATAAAAAATAAGAAATGATAAGTACACGGAAATATATGATTGAATTCGCACTAAAATATTTTCTTTTCTTCTTGTCAGTACAAGTTCTCAAGTTGGCACTGTGTAAAGCACCGTTTGGATCGAATTCGAGACGCAATACTTTGTGAATAAAATAGTAGTTTCATTTATTATGCATGACTGAATGAAGTTCTATTGTATTTCAATAATAAACGTGTCAAAAAATTAAGGTTTACTCATGGAATATTCATGGATTCTGGACATGCGTCATTCAACATCAATACAATTGTAGATAATCAAGAAACCATCGAAACGCATAGAAAAAAGTATACTGGAAAAATAATGTGCATTTCCTCAAAATCGACGACAGTTTTCAGAGAAGAAAAGAAAATGGACTATCGCGAGGTGTTCGAAAACTATTACTTCATTCTTAACAAAAAATTGTGTATGATCATTTGTCTGTGGCCTTATCAAAATAGATCGTTAAAGCTGTTAGTAAGAACATTTTTCATTATAGCCATTTATTCGATGATGATACCACAGGTATTTTGTAAAATACTAATTTAAAGTAAATATTATCTAAGACATTATTTAATCATACTATCACTATGATATTCACGACGAAAGTGAAATAATAATAATAAAATAAAAGTAAAATAATTAAGTAGTCTTTCTCGTTTCGGGGGTCCTTATCGTCGGACACTTCGAAAAGTTAATTTGGAGAGGAGTTCGTAAGGGCGGGCGAGTTTTTAATAAATGATGAAAAGAAGTTAAGTTATGTTAAGACTTTTACACGTATTTGAAAGTCACGTGATTTTAATTTCGTTACACGGTAATCGGATGCGTGTCTCGTTCTCCTCGATTGTCTGCACTGATGATAGGGCCGTATTTATTGTGTTTCTCCTTTGTTTCGTTAAACGTCCTGGAAAATTTTTGGAATATAATGTTTCCGATAGTTTAAATGCTTATCTTACAAACGAGGTTACCAGAATTGATCTAGATATCCAATTAATAAAGATATTCCTTATATTTTTTGAAAAAAATGAGTGATTTTTTACATTTATATTCAAAATCTGGATATTTTTAATTTGAAAAAATCTTAATATATAGTTACAGCTACAAACAAATATGCATTTGTAATATGAATTTTTCGAATTCATTCATTAGAAGTTGAGATATTGTACTTTAAATGTTGGAAATAATGTTAAACACCTAAATACCTGCTATTTCGAATTTTTGCAGTATAGGATTTAACAAAAAATTTTACCATATATCTAAATATTTCCTCTATAAAGCTTATCTTTTAAGCTTCAATTTAATTTTTTAGTTGACTCTGTACAATTGTTTAAGGCAAGATATCGCAGTTTGAAAAAAACTCATGTATTGATATTTTTATGGTTTGCATATCATGAAAATTTACAGGTACGGAGTTTAAGATTATCCAATCTACAAACTTCGATATCTTGGTTTTAAAAAAACCGTAAAGGATCGCCTAAAAAATGAAATTTTTCCTCCAAATGCAAGCTTTCTAAATAAATTAATAAGATTAGTAGCAAGAATTTACGTATACTGTATAATTCAGAATTACTGAATTTTATATTACTTCCAACACTCAAATTGATATATCTCTAAAGAACAGAAGTTATGTACACATTTATTTGTAGTCGTAACTACATAGCAAGACTTTTTCGAGTTAAAAATATCAAGTTTAGGAAAAAAAATCTCAAAAATAATTTTTTTTCGAAAAATAAGCGATAACTTTTTTAAATGGATTCTAGACCAATTCTGGTGACAGCGTTTGAAAGGTAAGACTTAAAACTATTGGGAACACTATATTCGAAAAATAACATAGGTATCTTGTAGAATTGCAGTTCTATAACCATATTTCATAGTTATTAAAATTTGACGAAAATCATCACCCAAAATTATTAATTTGTTTCCAAATGGTAAGTCATTCAATTAAATTATATATATATATATATAAATATATATATTCTTTTGTAGATTATAAGAGGTGTGGAAGAATTATACATGGAACATGTAGCTATTGAAATTGTTGTTGAAAATTTTTCTGGTTTTCTGTATTTTCATGGAGCTTTGGCGAAATATTTTACGTCTATTTATACTGAAGATAAGGTACGTATCTATGATGCAGGAGACGGCCGATACCGACAGGTGGATTCCTATTTGTCACCTTCACGCGATCATGGTTTTCTCAACGAATTGACTGATTCATCTGAAATTTATTGTTGTTATAGTGCAAAATGTTAGATTAAGCAGCCAGAAAGCCCATCATCTTGTGAATAAAACTGTAATTAACAAAAAGTCTAGGATTTTACAATAAAGCATTAAATTTACTCAGTTTTCTGGATTTTCCTGCTCTATCATTATCCAAAGTTTCCGGTAATATGCTCGTTTAGAAGAAAACCTTGATCGCGTGAAGGTGATAAGAAGGAATTCTCCGGTCGGTGTCCCACGTCCCTGATATAAATCAAAATATTCTAAACTTAAATAATATTTAGTCAAAGTCAATATATAAAATATCAAAATAATAAGCTTTTAAATTATTATGAATTATATGTTTTGATGATAATATATATGTATACAAACATTTACTAAGGTAACTCCTGGTAGAAAATTGATGAGTTCGAGTGGTTAAGGACATGTGATAGTCCTACTTTACGGCCATTCCAATATTTTCATTCTAGTATAAAAATACTTGTATTATGCATTATTGCAAAATATAAAGATATCATTGTAGTTTCTTGGATCATAATCTACCATTTTGCAAAATTTCAGCTGAATATTGAAAAAATACTAGAAATGGCATTTCTTTAAAAATTTCACGTCCCAATGGACAATCAGAAAAATTTGTGGAAATACCATTTTCAGTAGTGTTTATATGTCTGCGAAGTGCAATAATGTGCATTAATCCTAGTATTTTTTTACTGGGATTAAAATACTGTAATGTCGATTAATATTGAGTATCAAATCCTCTTAAAGTGCTACTTAAATGTTTTACATTATTATATATTGTTTTATTTTATATTATATTGTTCAGTTTGAACTAGCTGTCATATATATAGTGTCTAGTATTTATCTTAATTGATTATAGCAGGCCCCCGAATCAGAGAAAATTCAATATATTCAAAAAATCTAGCTGATCTAGCAATGAGTAATGGTTTAGCTAATGATTGGGTCAAGACGCGATTGATTGAATGAGAAATCTTTCTGAAAAATCATTGCTGATTTAAAAATTACATTTAAGAGCTTATAAAAACTCAAGTTTATTTTTTAGTTTTCTGTAGTTGCTGTAAAAATTAGTTTTCAGCCGATTTTTTTATCTAACGCGTTTATTTTTTAATAATAATTGTTTTGATTGCTCCATACATGTGTTATCCCATATAATACTTTCTAACCATTGAAGAACACTCTATATAAAAATTATACACGAACTAACTCATTCTTCAAATATGATACAACATATTAATGTCAGGTTTTCATCTTGTTCTAGCTTCAATATCTCTTTGAGATTGTGACGAAATCCGAAAAAGAAATTCATGACGAAAAGGAAAAAGCTGTTTTATACCGTTCTTGGGGTTTTGCCCGTCTGTTAACCATCCTTTACACAAGTAAAACCTTTTGTATCATAATATAATTCCTAAAATAAAATACTTTGCAATTGCTGCAGTTAGTATAAAACCAAAAAGACACCTTAAGTACACTGAGAAAAAGGATTCTTTACAGTTAATGAATCAGTTACTTACAGTAACAAAAATTTTCGTTTCTTGCATCAAAAGAATATTCGTTAACTATTAAGAATTATTTACTTAAAATGTACACTCATGAAACGCAGAATGCGTGCGCACGCGCACGCGCCGTCAATGCATGCTTCGGGAGTGCGAGAGAGGAGAAAAATAATGGCCCGACTCGAGTTGTGTTTGCCGGCACGAGGTTATGTTCCTAGAACTTGTATCTGAGATTTTTGTTTTTACCACGAATTGTCCTTTTTATTCATATGTAATATATAAGTACACCCTCACACTTAATT
>UELU01136886.1:719-88098 GCA_900490025.1 Megastigmus dorsalis
GTCTTATGTGTCCGAAATAACATACCGTATGTGCACTATATGGTCACAACTTAGGTGTAAAATTACTTTTTTCTTTTTAATTGTAAAAAATATATTTTTATGTATTTCATGAATTTTTTTTCAGATAGCTTCATAAACGTGTAGCGCATCTTGTATTACCAAAACTAAATTTGTACATTCTCAATTTTAAGGTTAATTTATATGCGAACTTTGGTCCTATAGCGTTTTGTCCGACATTCGGGTCTTTTACCTTATAGTTAAGAATCGACATTAAATAAACTAAATTAGTATCAAATTAATAACCCGACTCCGTTGTGAATACTCTAATCCCTATATTTTAAGTACATAATGCTATTTCACTGTAAAAATAAAAAAAAAAAAAAGAAACAAATTCGCATTATCATATATAGTCGCATTATCGTGGAGCGATTTAATTTTACACCCTCTCTCGCGACGCATACATATACCTACACGCGGGCAGGTTCTTCGCTTTGCAATCCCCTGCTACACTCTATATATAGCGGACATCGAGTGCCTCGTCGGGTGATAAATAAAGCGAGAGAGCGGGCGTCGGTGGCGTCGGCGACGGCGGCGAATAAAAAGCCAGATAACGGACAGCCGGGCCCAGCCAAATGGACCGGTCGAATGAAGTTACGCGAGTGTGTGGAGCCAAAAGCCGCCCTCACTCTCTCTCTCTCTCCCGCTCTCTGCCTGCCTGCCCCATACTGCGCTTGGATATTACGTGGCAGATATCCCAGCAGAGCTCTCCCGACGTCGCGGTCTTCGTCCCTCCCGCCCCCCTGTTTTTTTTTGTCCCCCTTGTGCACAAGCTTGGGATTTGATGCCGCGGGAAAGCTCCACGAGACGCTTTTTGTCGGGCGAGTCGAGCTTTTTATACATTAAAAGAGGGCGCGCGTCTGCTGCTCTCGAATATCCGACTGTGTGTCGCGGCAAATGGATGGATATATTTAGTGATACACCTCTCGTTTGTCCTTTGCCGCGATCCGAGCTCCAACGAATTCTTCGAATTGTCGACCGTGGAAAAAAAAGGAGGGAAATGCGGGATTTGAATGCAAAACCATGAATTCTGGATAATGTAAAAGTAGCTAGTAGCGCGTTCAAAAATATACCGTTATGCGCATTTGCGAAAATTCAAAGGTGCGTGAAATACTGACTATTGATTTAAAAGAGATGCTGCTGCTGCTGTAAAATGTACTTCGGACTGTTATGGACAATAAAAAGTTAACGCTTACGGAGTATTGACATGTCTCTCGGCAAAAAAAAATGATGAAATAATCTCGCGCATTCATCACCACGCTGTCCATACTTCGAGCAGTAAATATTTTTTACAGTCCCGAGGAGACGACACTTACATAAATAATCTTAGACCGCTGCAAACGGATGAATAATACAATATTACTTTTGAAATATACAGAAACAGCGTAAACAATTGTCTATTTAAAAAAAATGAATCGACTATCGACTAATATAATTCTATAATGAGCATACATTTACAGTATGTAACATTATCACTTTGATTTTACGTTCGCGATAGACATTAAATATTTGCTCTTTTAAAATAAAAATGATAATAATGAAAGATATGTTTTTATATTCTCATCGACTTAATCCCATACATAAAAAAGAGACTATATTATAAAAATACAGCTTCTGGCAAAGTGTCTTTTCCACACGTCTGCGGCGAATTAAAATTAAAATTAAAACTCGTCTGCTTGCTATCCTCAGCAGCATCGGCGAGTTTCCGCGTTCGGGGGAGGGGTTGGTGGCCACGATGTCGATCTAAACTTACATAGCCTCTTCGCTCTTGTATTAACATTATTGCCCCCGTAACGCCGCACTGGTAAATAGTAATGTCACGTGTATGTGTATAGGTACATTAGTTGGACTACTTTTGCAGCTTGCTTTTTATTTTCAGCGCAGGCGAGTGGATTCTCTGATCCTTTCGGACAATCGATCTATTAATAGTGATGAATTCAATATACTAATGCTTTGGGGGCAAAGCGAAAGCATAATTGTGCAGCTATAAACGCACTATTAATAATAGTGAAAAGTGAATTATACATGAATGTAGTAAATGAAATATGTGCGAGACTCATTTGCTTTTATCAGGATTTGTATATATGTAGAGGTTAATCTATCACCAACTTCTTATGTAACACGGTTGTATCGTAAAAATTTTATTGCAATGTTGTATGAAAATATTTGGCGATGCCCGAATCAATATTCATGTCATCGAAATTTTCGGCTATATCCAACCAGCTAAAAAAGGATAAAGGGAAGAAGCCTCTGTTAACTCTTCAATTCCATAAAGATATAAAATGCTTCTACAATAGCCAGATGAATGGCTTTAAGTCCCGGAAACGGAACACAAAGCATAAGCTAGTGTACGTGCTTGTATTGTGCGAATACACTTGTGGAGCTGTACAGCCGAGACGCGATATTTTTCTATATACACAGACAATCAGCCTGGACTGTTACTTACAAATAAACGTATTTCTATACACGGTTAACCGAAGCTTCGAATCTCAGTCCTCAAGTATAAAAGAAAAAAAAAAGCAATAGAGTGAAATATAAAGTGAAAGAAGTGACTTTTTCCGAAACACATTTCACAATAACGAGGAATGATAAGAGGGAAGATGAAGGAATCGAGGGCTTTGTGCTAGATTATAAAACTCACGTCCCTCTCTCTCGAATTTATCACGTAGACTGCAGCGAGGATGACTTGACGGCCCAAGGAAGAGACCGAGAAAGATAAACGATAAAAAGGGTTGTGGAATAGAGGAAATAAAGAGGGTCGGAAATACCAAAGTCCTCTCGCGTCTCTTTCTCTCTTTTTCTCTTTCTCTCTTTCTCTCGGGCTTCCATGAAATTTTCAGAGTTCGCCGTGGGAGAGGAAGCGTGAATTATTTGAGGGCATAAATTCCAGGCGAGAAGGTTCGCGCGCGTTATTATTATGATCGCGGACTTTTTCAAAGTCATTAGCTGCTCTGAAATTGAAAATTTATAAGGGTTATTGAATGCGTCGAAAAATTCCAAACTATCTTTTTTCAGATGCAATAAAGTTTAATTTTGATTTTTGGTCAATAGAGCGAATAGAGACGGCGGTTATTAAAAATCGCTTATTTACGGAACAGTGAAATTTAATACGAAAAAACATAATTATATCAATAGTACTTTACAGAACCAGAATATGTTGCGAAATCACTTCTTTACTCACGTTCTCTAAACTAATCGACAATACAATGAAAGTATACCTATGCGCATAAAATATGTAGTTGGTGTATCTTTAATTATTGAATTCGAGTATCAAAAGTATACCGTCAAAATTTGAGGTCGTTACATTACTTAGTCGCGGCAATGAATACCGAAGTTGAAATTGGCCATTGGAGACATATCGGTATCTCGATAAATCAATTTCTCTCCGCCTTTAAATACATAGTTGATTGCTCGTAAATCTCGGTGAGTTTCGAGTGGTGGTGACTCTCTCTCTCTTTCTCCCTTCTCTCGTTCAGCGTTGGTACAGACTGAGTATAAGGCAAAGTGCGCTGCACGAACAATAAATAATTACAGCGGGCAGATGGTCGCGCGGTGCGCACGAGTTCTCCTCACCCTCCTCCCTCGCGCTCTGCCTTTCGTCGATAATAAAAAACGGAAATAAGAGAAGTGAAACAGGACGAAGCGGAGGGAGAGAGAGAGAGAAAGAGAAAGAAGTAGAGTCTCGAAACGTGTAATATACCGTGCGTCGAAGAGGCCGTGAAGAAGAGACCGAGATAAAGACGGAGAAAGAAAAGGAGGGACCGAGAAGCCGCCCGCGGGACGTCTCGCTGTAATCTCTTGATTTAGTTGTGGGCCCTGTCCCGTCCCCCTCCTCCCCCCCCCTCTCTCTCTCTCTCTCTCTCTGATCCTATATGTAATATGTACCTCCTTTAGCAAAAGGGCCTCTCGAGCGTGCAGGCGCATCTTTGTCAATTTCGATTCCATGCCCATATATATGGGCTCTGCATCCGAGTAGAGGCCCTTTGCCGCGTACCGAAAATGCGCATTACGACGCGTAAATAATTTTTGGGAAAAGGACATTAGGGGCGGGCGGAGGGAAGGGGGGGGGGCAACTTTTTCAATTAAATTAAATCAAATTGAATTAAACTGTCGCGCGGCGGTATCTCTATACCCTTTATACGAGAGTTTGTAAATCAGCTTAATGCGAGAGCCGATTTAATTAGCTTTTTATACCACTGACAACCGGCGCGGATTATGTTTCATTATTAAGCCTTCGAATGATCTTTCGTACACGATTTATGAGTGAACGCGACAGGTATTATATACAAGTGTGAAACACGATTTCGACCAAGATTAAGTATTCGAATGTGTGTAGCGTGCACTTTTTGCCAAGCGTCATCTTGCCTCTCGCTGTCTCGAAAATAACACGATTAACGTGTAAAAAACGCATTTGCATGTATAGAACAACTATTTGATCATTGTTTCATCCGAATTGTCCCAATGTCGCATTTTAAACTCTTTTCACTTTGGCGATGAAAACTATGCGAAAAAGAAAGAAAAGAATGTATATTTCTGTGTAGAGCAGAATTTAACGAGCGGAACGAAATATCGTCGCACTTCATCCCACACAAATCAAGTCGAGCTAGCGCCAAGTGTACATATATGGAGGTCAAGGAAAGAAAAACAAAGCCGCCAAGAGAGAGAGAGAGAGATAGAGAGAGAAAGATTGAGTCGTTGCGCCGCGCGCGGCAGCCAAGCGTCCCATTTCGGCCACACGGCAGTTTGTTCTTGGCGCGCGCCAGCCACGTTACGCGTGTCGTTCTCGCTGTTTTAGGTGTTGCTGCCTCTGTGTCACACACACGCACGTACAACCATGCTACGACGACGGTGAGGAAAAACCAGTTCGCACCCATATACGAGACGATAAGATGTGTTCACGTGCTTATGTATACTCGCGCGCGCAAGCGGCGAATCGGCTCCCGTGATCTTTGCGCGCACCCGTTGCGCTCGACTGGGCCGCTTCGCCCTCCTTCCTTCCTTCCTTTTCTTTCCTTTTTTTTTTTTTTTTTTTTTTGATTAATCGCGTGGCCCGCCCGCCTGTAGATGTGTGTCTTTGTTGGAGGCGCACGAAAATTCGCACGTTTAGCCATGCATGTGTGTCGCGCGAGCGACTTGTGGTCTCTCGCTTTGTATATATACATATGTAATACCGTAAGTCGCGCTGCTCCGGATCGAGGGAATCATATATATATATATATATTGGCGGGAGAAGAATGTATGTGTGTGCGTGCAAGGGAGACCGGATACTCTCTAACGCGTTTTTTTTTCCACTTGGCGCGGCGCGTTAGCGTGAGCGAGCGCCGAGATCGTTATCCGGGACGACGTTAAACACAGCGCCCGCGATGCATTTGTTGAATTTTGAAAGATTCGGGGCGGTTTGAATGTTGAAGTAGGCGCCTGATGTGTTTCACTCGGCTCAATGGATGAGAATATTTTGCTCTTTCAAAGGGGAGCGGTCGTCTCTTATACTTGGTTGGATTTCTATGCTATTGGGTGTTTCTATGCACGTGGCTAATTGTTTGATTTAATATTTCGATGGATCTACTGTCTCGCTAGAAAACGCGAGATGCCGTGAGCTCGAATAGATATGAATTTGCGTTTTGTATAAGATAAATTTAGCATAATTACCAGGTTTTTGAAAATTTCGAAAACTTTTTTATTTATTTACAATGTGAATCAATGTGTGTGCACGGAAAAAAATCGCAAGCAGAGTTTCATGAACCTTCAAGCAAAATTTACCGAATAGCTTGAGCTGAACTCATCAAGCAAGATGTGATTGACGGTTATAGAACATCTATAGAACTAGTTCGGTAAATTTTGCTTGATCAATCGAGTAAAAGAAGTTAGGCATACTTTACCTAGCCAATCAAGTAATTATTGCTCGCGTGCGTGTATTTTATGTCGCTTGCCGCTGTAGCTGTTTACACCGTGTGATATGTACATAGCAACCGACAAGCGTATTTAATACACAGGGTGTGCAAAATTGGAAAATATTGAATATAAAGTTAGGACTTATAAATTAAATAACTTGAAAAGTTAATGTTTACATTTTAGTAAAAGAGAGTGTATTATACACACTCGCGATTGGAAGACGGCAAAGTAATCTTTGCTTAATTATTTAGGCACTTTGTATTTGACTTTTATTTCGATATCTATTACCGAATATTTTCAGTAACATTTGTCCAATAACTTCAATACATTTTGCTTAATTCCTGCTTCAGTGTAATCTACCGAGCTAAATTAAGTAATGTTTGCTTGCGATTTTTTTCCGTGTATATATGTATAAATAAGAACGATAAAAAAAATATTTAAAATTGCTGATTAGTAAGCTTTATTTCTATTCAAAGCTTAGAAATAAGAACATTTTCCTAGTATATAAACAGTTTTAAAATTAAAGTCCTTATTTCACACGTAAGCATTGAACTGCAATCATGACCATCACATACATAGATTTGATGTGTTTGTCAACTCACGTCAATAATGGACCGTAAAAATTTCCATTTGATCCGCCTATAAGTCATCTGTGATGGTTCAGCACAAAGTAGCTTATACATTTAATGTCTCAATTCATCTGCAAACGTGAAATGATCATGAGAAATTTTTTCAGCCATAGAAATACGTGTCTAAATATATTCCAGATTACGGTACAAAGACTCATCATTTTTCTTTGTTGGACGAAAAATAGATGAAACCTCTTACGGTGTAGTAAGATACAAAAGTATTTCTCACTATGGAATTGTTCTATAAATTCATAATCTAAATTAAAAAAAAATGAATGTGTATATGCTGAAATAATATAGCAAAACTAGAGAATCTAAAACGAGAATCAAAAACTGCCCAGAACAAAAGAGAACTGAAAATCATTATGCAGGTTCAGTTATATATCCAGCCCAAGCCTCGCGCGCGCGCATTTTGGTTAATGAAAAACACTTATAACTGTATCAACCTAATCGGACGTTTATATACTCGCATTCACCAACAATTTCATTGTATTTGCTTTTCCCCGCACAAAACTCGGTCCGTCGATACATAATTGTCCGCGCAGTGTTGCGCGCGCGATAAAGTGGAAACAAAGCCAAGTCCGTGAGTATGTAATTATTATAGCTGCGGCAGAGAAACGAGCCGTTGCTGCAACCCCGGCGCGCGACCATCAGCAGCGTAAGGAATGGAGAAAAGAAGCGCGATCGTCGAGGGCCCGTGACGCTCGAAATTCTTCATACGACCGCGTCTACACGTAGATACGACACACACATATACGTGACGTCGCCATTATTCCCCGCGATTTACGATCGACGGGACTCTCTCCCTCTCTCTCTCCCTCTCTAGCACTTGCCAACACTTCCTTTTCGTATATATACGCTCTGGTGAAAAATTTCGATTCCTCGTTGTCATGGACATAATGCGGCCCCCAGCTCGCGCTTATTACGGGGCCTCCCCCTTCGAATCATAGTTATTTATTAAATTATACCCGGTGCTCATCCTTTACCGATGCTATCATTAGCCGCCTATAGGAATATGTTTGGAAAAAAAATTTTTTTTATTAGAAAACCACTGCGCTCCACACCAAGAGCTCCGTATGCCTCTGCGGCTCGTTTTTTTTTCTCTCTCTCTCCTTCCCCTCGCTGCGCTTGCGATATTTGCTCGCGCGAGCCAAGCGCAAATAGAATGTATAGGAAAGGAAATTTGCGCCCGAGCTGGTCGTTGGCTGCATTTTTCCGGCAATTCGGCATTTTTGCTCCGCCGCTAAACGCTTTTAATGGCAGGGAATTTATAATGACGCACTTTGATAAGGCAACTTTGTGCGTAGCTGTAATCTATTGCTTACCAAATTTTTTCTCCCTTCCCCGGCGCTTCCCGTTACTATTGAATACTGTTGGGTAAAGACGGCCTAATAAAAAGCCTATAAGCGCTTGTATGTAGCCTCTAGAATTTATAACTGTATTTTTGCAAAGCTGCACTCTGTTTACTATTTTGAGCGCTCGAAACGTACCGAAAGTATAGTAAGTTGTTAATAAGAATTGTAGCCTCGTTAAGAACTTTAAACTGTAATTAAACTGTTCGTATATAACTCTATATTAACAATATGCATTCTTAAAACTTTATAGTACTATGTTTAATCTTTTGTTTTTACGATACAGTATTTTTACTCGATTAGAGGAATTGTGTTAAAAATTTTACTTTATTAGTTTTGTAGAATAATAAAATATTATTATATCTTCTTAATGTTAAAAAAGAACGGTCTTATGAAATTTGAGGAATTTCTTGGTGAACCAAAACCCATTTCGATCTAAATTTTAACATTAATTTATAAAATCTAGACTTTATTCAATTTTTGACATTCAAAATGTTTTTGAATAATGGAACTCCCGAGGGATGTTTTGAATGTAAAGCCATGGAACATAGAAATCGAAAAAGTTAGAGATAAAGAGAGAATGCGCAGAAGGGATTGAGTTACCGAGAAACAAGAATATAAAAGTTCGAGAGATAGATAGATAGATAGATATAATGTTTATTTGTAGCACTTGACAAAAATTTTAATACAGTCTTAATATATATACATTCAGTTTAATACGTTTAATACGTTTAAAAAAGAATAAAAAATAGTGATATCACAGATGAGTTACAAATACAGTCAAAATTCAGTCTTTAAAATCCATCTCGTCATTTCTTTAAAAATTAAATCTATGTACAAAATGGTTTACAAACAAGTCACAGCAAGGTTGCGCGAGCATTCACACCTCATCACTTGCACAACGTCTGTCCTTTTTTTCTTTAAATTATATGCACACTCGAATCATGACATAAAGGATAATAAATTAGGACAGGACGATGACAAGAGAGAGAGAGACAGAGAGAGAGAGAGAGAGAGAGAGAGAGAGAGAAGAGAATTGAGAGTCTGGAAAGCAGCTAATTACGCTAAACTAATTATATTCCGTTAACATCGTAGCCGCCTTTGGGTGACCAATTCACTTTACACGGAAAGCCTTAGAGTTGCTACTGACATTTCCAGAGTCCAACCGTCTTCGCCTGCAGACGTCTTTTGTATATATGATGTATAATACTGTCCTGCTCCTTTGTACTAAGTAATTACATCTTGAATGTGATCAAACGGAAAGGACTGCCCTTGAGATGTGAGAATTTCGTTAAAATTTTGATGAAAATAGTCTCTAACGCAAATTTATTTTATAACATTTTATATTTTGCAAGAGAGATTCTTATTTTATAAATAATCTTTTTAAAAAATCCGGAATTTCGTACTAAAATGATTACAAAAAAGTTTTCGGACACTTCATCGGACTTTTTCGTAAGAAATTGTCATCTAAATGGAATTATTTTACCAAAGTCTATAAATTTAAGTATCGAAAGTACTGTTAAACTTTTATTGCACTACACTTTTAATCGGCCTGCAGTAATTCGTCGAATTTCAATTGAAAAAAAAAAAAACTGCAACGTTAAATGCGCGCGCCGTGAACACACGCCATAACTTATACGCAGTGCACGCAGCAGTACATATTTTCCGGCTTTTCGCTAAAAAGAATAGCTCCGGGGCACGGCCAATTTCGGCTTGCGCTTTATAATTCTCCCAATTTCATACGTCATGCGCTCTAAAGTTTCAATTACTTCCACGCGCGCGCGCGAATGCTCCCACATATCAGAAAAAAGGGCTATTCGACGCGGAGATTCATCGCATCGGAGCTGCATCCTCTCTATAACACAGGCGAGCCTACGATACAGCCGCAGCGTGGAACATAATCCCGACCAATTTCTATTAACGTATTAATCGTGCAGTATACGGTGCACAGAGAGAGAGAGAGAGAGAGAGAGAGAGAGAGAGAGAGAGAGAAAGCGGACTGCGACTGGAAAATGAACAGCATCAATAAGACGGCGGACAGTAGGGGTAAGGGGATGTGCATCCGATATAATGGGGGCTTCGATTTATCGGTCGAGCGAATAAACAAAAAGCGCTGAAAGAGCTCTGCTTACTAGAGAGAGAGAGCGCGAGAGAGAAAGAGAGAGAGAGAGAGAGCGCACAGTGGGGTTTTCGCGCGCCGATGCGTAACAAGCACCAGCAGCAGCAGTAGCAGCGGCGGCAGCCTCTCGGAATGGATAATTTATCAGGGGGACGCGATCTCGCGCTCTGATCGTTTCTCTCTCTCTCCCTCTCTAGCATATACATAGAATGCATGTATATAGGCGTCGAGGCGCGAGAGCGAGCGCATTATTCGACACGATATAGCTGGCCGTGGATGCATATAGTGCGTGCAATGGAGCCCGCGGCGAATTCGTCGCTCTCCTGAAATTGGATCGTTAATATAAGCGATATAGCGCGAGTCGGGGGCCTCCGAGAGAGAGAGAGAGAGAGAGAGAGAGAGAGAGCAAGAGCAAGCGAGAGAGAGCCCCGTTGATTTACAGAGGCTGCGCCACTGATTTATTATGCGCGGGGAGTATTTGTCCACGCGCATGTCCCTGTATACCTTCTCCACCCGTGTATAATATTACGCAAGGACGATACATTGTACAATCCGCGGAGTCGCGCAGCCTTGCCTGTCCTCTATGATGGTCTCTCGGACTGATGTCGAGTGACGAGCACAGCGTGGGTGTTATTAACGTTCGAATTATGCGCTGTTTTGTCGATCTGCCTGCAGTGCGTAGGTGTTGGCCCCGTACGGATGCGTTGCCGAGAGGGTGTAATTTTGCACATGATGTCCGATTGCAACTGTATTCATTTGACGGCATTGCGTTTCCGACGATGCGGAGAGAGCATGGCGGTGCAGCTTAATTTGACGATTGATTTTTTCGACCTTTTTCCGCGACTATTGCGGAACGTTTCATTGTTCTTTTATCGATTTAGCTATTGGAATATGATTTATAAACGATTTTTCAGATTTGAAATTTAATTATAGCATTGGATTATATAGTTTTATTCAAACTGGCATTGTACATTTGAAACTTGTGTACTGGAGATATTTAATTAATGAGTTTATATATAATTTTTACTCGGAATTTGAGCTTTTATACTTACAGTAAAACAGCACAATTTATATCACACAATCGGATAATCGCAAAATTTATCGTTAACCAGTATATTATTTCCAAGCGAGTCCAAAAGGTGTATCGCCAAACAAAAAAGGGGGGCTGCATCGCCCTGCATCATCATAATCCTCGCGGGAATCCTCCGAAAAACCTGCCCCCGATAAACGTGAATAGCAGCAGCATTATTAAAGCCGTAAAGGTCGACACTCGCGCCGCTGCTTATGTAATTTGGCAGTCCATTGTACAAATTCTCAGCTCTCCCACACAGGCACACACATCCAACTCCGTTATATTCCGGTAGCACATAGAGAGAGAATTAACTATTTTACATTACAAGAGAGAGAAAAAAATGACTCGGAATTCGTTCCGATAAACGTACTGATATACATATATACATATACATGCATACTCGCAAAGTTGTCGCTATACGTATAACTGCGGAGGGTAGGATATTCCAAGCGAGAGAGAGAGAGAGAGAGAAAGAGAGAGAGAGAGAGAGAGAGAGAGAGAGAGAGAGCTGGAGTGGAAGGCAGTATGTAATAGATGGAGCTTTCACTGCGGCCCGCCACCAAAGCTAAGTCGCGAGTGTATCGGGGAATTATGCAAAGTGCGCCGCCGCGGGACTTTGGGGGGTCATAAGGGTGCAAACGAAATTGGCGGGGTGGATATGGGTGCGCGCGAGGAGGCGGACGAGCGCTTGAGAACTCGAGATAACCAATAACCGCAACGTATATATATATAAGCTCCCGCTTCCCGTTTATATAGTCGCTGCACTACTCTCTCTCTCTCTCTCTCTCTCTCGAGATCTCCCTCCATCGCTAGTTTTAAATTCGTGCTGCTCTTGACGAGACGAGTGGTGAGCGCCCGAGTGCAAACCCGACCCACTGCATGGGATCAGCTATGTGCAGTATAGAGAAATACTCGAATTACATTTTTCGATCGCTAAATAACTGGTTGGAATATGTTTTTTTTTATCAAACTGTCATCGCACTGAAGGTACGGAATTTTTTTTACTGTATATAACTTGTTCGATCATAGTGTGTATAATTGGGATTTTAGGAAGCTTTCATTGCTTACACTTGATACTTTATTTCATTAAACACGCATCATTGCTAGTTGTGGTTGGAACGTATATTTAAAGATTAGTTTATCAATGATATACGTATTTTCCAAAGAAAAGTTAGATATTCTTATCCCCAAATTTCCTTGAATTTGCATCTTCAGTTTCCTGTTGGATTCTTTCCATCGCAGTATCCACCGCAACTGCGTTTTCTCTCTTCATTTCGTTTTATTTTATCATATCTTATACCCGTGACTCGTTAACTCTAATATCGCACGAGCGTTACGTTCCGCAGAGCCGCACATGTACACACATCTGTATTCACGGTATAACATGAGCTGAAGCATCAGAAGTGAATTATTCGCAACTCTTTTTTGGCTTGCGTTCTGTTATTACCCAACATTATTTGTACAACTTACAGTTAGGAAGTGCGAAGAAAAAAGAAACGCGGATCCTTTCGCCGACGAACAATGCAAGAGACTCTGCCACGAAATATACACCTTCTTCTTCTTCTTTTTTTCTATAAATATAGAAACGAGTCACTCGAGGAAATGACCCGTCTATGGATATACTTATACATATACGTCTCCGTTTTCGTATTATACAAGGAACACGAAACCAGTAACAGTAAATTGACGTCTATTCACCCTTTTGCCAACTGTGTTTGCCACACGGCTCGACGAATTCCATAATTGCGTATTGTGGTCTGTCACACTCGTCTGGTTTTTCTCCAAATGACCGAAATTCGCATTAGCAGTATTTATTTGTGCAGCATAGCATGAACCAGCTTAAAAATTATAATTTTGCCATCACGAGTGATAGGAAACGAAATACTTCGTTATTTACAATATTATTATTATACTTGCCTTATAATGTAAATGCGTATTTCTTGCGTCATCGTTGATGAAAAGCTCGCAAGCTTGCATGGCGGAAACTTGCTCGTTAGCGGTGATTTGCAAAAAAAAAGCACTTTGACGCAAAACCCTTTGGGAAGCGAGCGATTTTTCTTTCTCTCTACCCCCGTATATACGCAAGCTCTATATACCCTCTTCGCACCCATACTGCGCGCATCAGCCAGTCCACACACGCGCGCGTTCTCTCTCTCAAAGTTTTATGGGGAAAAGATATTACGACGAGGCTGTGCTCCGCTCTGCTCTGCTCTCTCTCTCTCTCTCTCTCTCTCTCTTACTCGCTCTCCTGTGTCTCACGGGATCCTCTCGCTCTGTTTTCCCCTTGCTCACGACAAAGAGAGAGAGAGAGAGAGGAGGGGGGAGAATGAACGGACTCTCGTCTGCTTCTAGCAGATAACGCGAACCGTCGAGTCTCTCTCTCTCTCTCTCTCTCTCTCTCCCTCTCTCTCTCTCTCTCTTTCACTCTAGCGACCCCCTTTCGCTCTTAGTTCACTTGACGCTTACTGTGTTTGTGTTTGTGTGTGTGTGGTAGAGAGCAAGGAGGGATGCGATTTGCTCCTCGACAGCCGCATGCGACACGACGACCTCCGACATCGTGGGGCCCATTGTTTTCGTTGTCTACTAACGACCGGCGTTTCTCCCCTCTCCTCCTACTCTCTCTCTATCTCACACACACACACCCATACACACATACACACATAGAGAAACACCCAGCTATACAGAGAAGCTTCTAGCGTTGCACACGAGCGACGTCTTTAATTTCCGCGACATTAAGAGAGTCGTCGTCGTCGTCACTTGTCCCGTGGGAGGAGGCCGTTGGGGATATTCAGTCGCTCGATGTGCTCTACTATATGTATATAGATATACCTCTGTGCGTGTTCGTGTCGCTGATGGCGATGTCGTCGGCTCATCCGCTTTTACGGTTTTCATGCGCACCGAGTGTCAGCCGACGTGCTGCTGCTGTTGCTCCTGCGTATGCGGGGTGGATGCACATCATTCCCCCTTTTTTTTCCTCTCTACTCTCTAGGTTCCCCCGTGCGTTTCACGACCCAAACCAGGAACAGATAAAGGCTATGACAATTTCTTATTCTGTAGTGCGGACTGTTGTTATCCTTGTAATTTGCTTCGTGCCGATGAACACTTATTAGGCTTGGAAATATTTGTTTTCTGCGCTATCTTCGCTCTTTTCTCCTTATGCAAGAAAATTTTTACTACAAAGCTTTAAAAAAAAATTCACACGTTTCACACAATGCAATTTATTTTTTAATAATTTAGTATTAAGCGTTTATTTCCGTCGCAAAATTCAGTGCACGGTTTAATTCGGAATTCAGTCGTGCGAATTTAAAAGAGTCCCTGGCTTGAAAAACATCCGACACAAAAACGATTGTTGCCAGGACAAATAAAACTCTGCACTTTTTTCCTCTCCAATACCGTAATTCTGTTTAAAAAGGATAAAAAGAAAAGGAGAGAGGAAAATAAGAAGTGCAAACGGCGAAGCCCGAAATATTGTTTGCATCGAAGAAAGAAGAGAGCGGGAGAGAGAGAGAGAGAGTGAGTGAGAGAGAGAAAGAGACGCAAGAAAAGGGGGACCGGGGATGTTTTACTTTGCGCGGAACGTCGCGTCGATGTTGACTTTTTACTCTTGAAGGCGCACGAGTGGCTGCTTTCACACTTTGGGGGGGAGGTAGGCCAAGAGGGAAAGAGGACGAGAGAAAGAGAGAGAGGTAAAGAGAGCTGCGTCGAACCGGTGCACAGAGAGAGAGAGAGAGAGAGAGAGAGAGGGAGGGAGAGAGAGAGAGAATGACCGCATCAGTTGCGCGAAACACGTACACAATGAGAGTGCCCTCGAGATCCTGCCGCGTCACCGCCTAAATTGCGCCGCCCTTTGCCGCGGGACTCCTGCTTTGGACACTTCTCTCTTTCTGCTTGGCCTGCCTCTCTCTCTATATATATATATACCGAACACGGAGTGAAAGCTCGAGGGCTGTTGCTGCCGCTCCTGCCACCGAAGCATATATATATACACGGACACGCTTTTTGCTTCCTGCTGCTCTGGAGCTTTGTAATTTTTTTATTTTGCAAGAATGTTGCGCTCTCGCGCAGTGAGCCTCGGGACTTGAAGGCTTTCAATGCGTATTCGGTGCGCACAATGGAATCTCAAGTGTCTTAATTAGATTCTGCGGCTTGTAAGTGTATTTTTCTTCCAGGTATTCTCGAAAATTCTTGTTTGGATTTGCAAGTTGAATGTTATTAATTTTATCAGTACACTTGCGATGTTGCAAACTTTTATTCCTCGAATTTTAAGGAGAAAGAGGTCTATATCAGTTCTCCAGTACTTTTTATTATATTAATTTTACAGTGGTTTTATGTTTTACATTATTTAACTTTTTTAAAGGTATAAATTATATGTATTCTGGACGAGTCTTTTTGAAAGTTTGTCAATCTGGTGCTGTATATCAGTTCTATTTTCTAACACAAATTTTCAAAGAGCGTCTATAGCGGTTGTACTTATGCAAAGAGCCGCGTCACTAATCTTGTTTATAAAATATATATATATATATTTTTAATATAAGTTACATTCATATCCGTTATTGTCCTTGGGGTGAACGATTGATTGCGCCATGCTCGTATATATACACACGCACTTTACTAACTGTCCCTTAACGTTGAATCATAAATCTTCACGATCATCAAGACATTTCCCTTCCTCTAAGACACGATACAATTAATGAACAACGCCTCGGAGAATCCAAATGAAGTGTTGGATATAGAATTTCCGATCTCGAGGGAGCATTACATAGTATGTGTATTTTTAAGGATTGAAGGCAGAAGCTACGAATTAAAGAACCAACTTGATTTATATTTACATTATATTCATGTTACACGTGCTGGCTCTGTGTATGCATATTCCTTTTCGAGAAACCAAGTTGATGCATATACTTATTATTTATTTATAGAACTACTATAGAAGTCAGTCTGCATGAGTGCAGGAAAGATAATAATCAACTGTATTATCGCGTACGCAAATTATACTGCAGTTCATTTATTAGCATCTTCCAGCAGTTCGTCTATCCGTTGTAATTAACTTCGTATATTTTAATTTAGCCAATTATTGAAAAGATTCTCGTGTGATATTTGCCATAAAAAATTGACAACCGTTAAATAAGATTTTCTACAAACAATTGGAAAATAATTATTATGGTTTTGATTGGGGAAACTTTATTCAATTTTTAATTTACTATCCAGTAGTTTCTACAACAAATCTATGAAATCACTTTTCAACATATATACAGAAGCAGGGTCACAAAGAATTATGAACATCGAAATATACATACAATCTTGAATAATAATATATAAGAAAAGTGAGCGTATAGAAGTTGTAACAATAACCAGAGCCTTTTAATTTTCGTAAATATATATTCCCCCAAGCCTATCAATCCTTCCCCCAGTCGATTGCCTCGCGTATACAAGCGAACAGAGAGCTGCACTCACTCGCAGGAAGGAAGGAGACCGCAAGACTCCTCTATCTCATCTGTTTCTATTAGCTCAGCCATTGACAGAGCAAAGAGCCTCTCGCTCTACGCACACATACACTGCACACACACTTCTCTCGTTGCTGCAGTTGTCGTCTCTTATACTCTCCTGCAGCGTTCGCGCGACTGCCGCACTATCGAAAAAGGACGATGGAAGGCCTGGTGCAACGACTTCACGTGTGCGTGTGCGAGAGACAGAGAGAGAGAGAGAGAGAGAGAGAGGAAGAGGGAAGGAGGAAACTCGTGTGTAACAATGTCAATGTTTGTCTCGTTGCGCGCGGCGGGGCACTTACGAGTATCGTCTTATTTTCTCGCGTACCGACTCACTCGCGCCTCGCTCTTTCTCTCACTTTGTACACTTCTTTCTCTTATATATCTGCGCTAGTGAACAGAAAAGGATGAAGGTGTATATCCATGTCGAGGGTTTGCCGAACCAGACGCTCTTTCGCTTATTACCCTCAACGCGTTTGTCTCGGTTAAAATGGGGCTCTTTTTCCTATTCACAGCCTGCAAGATCGTGTAAGGATCAGCGCACGCACGAGAGTATGTGTCTGGGCGGGTTGTTTCTTGCAGGCTGCGGTTGCCAACTTGCAGGCGCCTTCGGTTGCCTATACCTACTCTTCATATACTTCGATTCCATGGTGCCGCAGTGAACGACTCTTCTTTTAGCCCTACTCCTGGCATTAATGAGTGATAGCAGTAGTTATACTTTTTTAGTAGATTAGCAGTTTCTCTGCGTACCGAGCGTCAGTATAGAAGTGAGTCTGCTAGTGAAGAAACTACGACATTATCTACTCGGGTTCCGATATTCGTGATTTTAGGATTCTTTTTGGAATTCACTGTGTGACACTCTGTGTACAAAATAAAACTTATTTCTTGCATCTCCTGTAATCTGGATATAATCCTATATTTATATTTAGCGAATATGACGTTCGAATTGTAATATCAAAGACTTTTTTTTGGTCGTTCATGACTTTCTAATATATTAGAATAAAGTGAGCGTTTACTACATCATGCTTGCGGTAATAATTGACTTGTATCGTGAAGTTCATTAAATGCAAATCAGGAGTAATCTGCGAGATTGTTATTAGCATCGATTTATGTATTGTATCGCGAGAGAAAGAGAAGAAATGGATGCAATTCAATTTATGTGCTGCAGGACTACACTGCTTTTTTCACTAATAAGCAGCACCTTTATTACAGCGCCAATCCCCCTTCGCATATATTAATTAAAACGGTCATAAGACTCCGGAATATCAATTGCAGTCATATATAATAAATTGGATGAACTGCTCGCGAGCAAAAATCTTCGTTATAATGAAACTCGAGCTATACAGCAGAATCAGAATAGTTTTTACTCTAGACCAGAACCAAAGTCCATCGACTGAGGCCACAAAAGGCCCCCGCACAAACATCCATTTTGTCTCGCGTGTGCACACACAAACTTATACACAGATACACAGAGAGAAGAGCCAAATAGGCCCATTGTCCCGAGCTGGTCTCTCGCTTCATCGAGAGAGAGAGAGAGAGAGAGCTCCTATATACAGCATCCCTAAAATCGTGCTCTTACTCTCGACCTCGCAACCTCTTCTCTCTCTCTCTCTCGGCAAAATTTACGCTCCCGCAACGAGGCAAAGGATCCGCGCTAAATCAGTCGCGTGTATGGGATGCGCGCCTCCTCCGTGGGCCCATTGTGCACACATACATACACATACACCACGTCGTCGTCGCTGTCCTCGCTCTCACGTGGATGTGCGCGCTTTTACGGTCCCGAGTGCAGCAGAGGCAATGGAGGGAGAGAGAGAGAGAGAGAGAGAGGAGTAAGGCCCCCCAGGGTCCGACGATCTGATTTGCGAGCCCCATTACCGTCGGGCACACGGCGGTCGATTCATTGTAGCGCAACTGTTGCATTTATGAATGCGATTAGCCTTAATATATAATCGGCGATGCTGCGGCCGCCGCCGCTGTCGTCGTCTCCGCTCCGCTCGTGCGCGATCCTGACCTATCGCTCGCTAATTCTCATCCTTGCTTGTGGTCGCTGCTCGCGCTATAGCTCTCACTCTCGCTTCGTTTCTCTCTCTCTCTCTCTCTCTCTCTATGTGTATTTTCTTTCTTGCTTGGGTGAGAGACGGTCGCTACGGGAGGAAGAACGACGACAATTTTGAGATGTCCGCTGTTTTTGTTGTTGTCGTTGTTTTCAGAAAAGCATATTGGTATTTCATGTATTTAAGTTGGAGTGATTATTGTATATATTTTCTGTAGATAGTGTAATTATATTTTGCTCTTCAATCCAAAGTTTCTTATCGATACATTTTTATTATACCATATATATATATATACGCAAGGATGAACCTTCAATGTGTGGCACTCAATTACATTTGGCTCATTAATACGCTAACGACTAACTCTCCAAAGAAGTCGAACGAATGAAACAGTCTTAAAGAAAAAAGAAAAAAAGAAAAAAAAACTCGAGTAAAAAGAGAAGGAGTGGAAGTAGTCGAAGCCTCCCGCGCGCAGCATCCACGGAGCACGGTAATAAAATCGCGAATGGAAGTTACGAGCTGCAGTATGCGGCGGCCTGCACTTTTCCCCCTCCCTCGCGACTGTGCCAATAACGCGCGCATGGCAGCGAGCTGCTCTCAACCCTCCTCTCTACCTATCTCTCTCTCTCTCTCCCCCTTTCATTTTCAGCTGTCTGTCTTTGTCTACCGCGTTTTTTAACTCTTTTTTTCACATCCTCTATATACCTCCTTGCGCTCGTGTATAAATATATACACGCACAGACCGGAGCTAATAATTAATTTCGTAATGCAGCTCTCCGTCGCGCGCGCGCGAGGTTGTTGCCTTGGTTCGCATCTATCAGTTGGATATTATACGCGTTACATGCGAGAGAGAGAGGATATTGTATAGCGTGGAAGAAAAAAAAAAGATTCGCGAGTTCGGCCACCCTCTTCCTTCTCTCTCTTGATATTCTTGGTATGGCAAGAGAGAGGGTCATTTTTTACTGCCCGCGATGCTCAGGCATTTTTTGCGCATAAGCTGATCATTATTTCGGGGGAGATCATGTGTGCGTGTCGCTTGGATTTTGTCCGCGAAAAGACCGGTAGATATTATTTTGAGTCCTTCGCTGAGCATAAAAAATGCTTTTCGAGAGACTATTAGCATTATCTGGGTGCTTATAAGACGTTGTGGGCCGAGGAGAAAAATATGTGGCGATTAATATTTGATATTTATCGTTTTCAAGAACAGTCGGTATCGCTTTTATCATTTTTAAGATCTACTTTATTTTCATGACAAAGAATCATTTTGGAGACTTAAGTACCTTTGTTTTTTGGGGTGTAGTCAATATATTTATGAGACTTTTGTACGATCCTTGGAAAGAAGCGTGTATTAATTTGGCAAAGTAAAAATGAAGGAGGATTCCCGTAATATTTTCAGTTTGAATATATTAATGCAAAGATACGAATTTTAAAGGACCAAATAGTCCTACACAG
The DNA here is from genome assembly GCA_900490025.1 of Megastigmus dorsalis. Lineage (NCBI taxonomy): Eukaryota > Metazoa > Arthropoda > Insecta > Hymenoptera > Megastigmidae > Megastigmus > Megastigmus dorsalis. Next base: position 20,830 of record UELU01136886.1, read on the forward strand.
GACTGTTATATACGTTATCTGTAAAGACATTCAATGTTTATTCAAGAATTGTTCAAAATAACCGCTTGGCTTTTTATATAAATAAAATCTTTTCAAGCGTACATCCCAATGCAACGCTATACTTGTTCGCTCAAATCCCAGGAAGCAGAAACACATATTTTAATCCGAGATTTATGAAATGCATTAATATATCCAGTGTTTGCCATTAGAATAAGAATGAAGTAGCCTATGGGGCTCTTAAATTTGCAAATTTGCACAGTCGCGCTCAGCCATTCCGCACTCATCGCCGCGCGGCTAAAAATAGACGTTATACACGAGGGATAGAGAAACAGAGAGAAAAAGAGCGCGCGTTAGCTGGAAAAGCACAGCGGGAAAAGAGAATGAAGAAAATGAAATAAGGAAGAAGAAAGTCGTTGAGAAGCGCGTGCCCGCAAGTCCAGTCGGCCAAAAGGCTTTCATTGATATACGCCTCTCTCTCTCTCTCTCTCTCTCGCAGGTTACGTGTGCTGCTGCAGCCTCTGGCAGCAAAAGCACACACTCGGACACACTCACACACACACACACACGCGGGCGCATGAACCTGTCCCCGATACCGCGAATGCAACGCCTATACCGCGAGAGCGTCGCGCATTTACAATGTTGCCACGGAGAAAGAGAGAGAGAGAGAGAGAGAGAGAGAGAGCCGAGAGATCGCCAAACGTATATATCGGCGTCCGCTTAATATGCGGAGGAGTCGCAAGCGCAAGCGCGTGATCCGAGCCGAGTTCTCACGGGCGCAACAGACGCGAAACTTACTGCACACAGCTTACGTCGGTGCTGCACTTCCCCCCACCTCCCCCACCATCCTCCCCTTCCCCACCCCTTCTCTCCTGCAGCTCCTCCATACCTAAGGCTGCAGGCTAAGGGACCAAGACGGGGAATCGCTTGCTCGGAGCTGCACTTTTCATCTCTGCGTTCTGACCGTGAAATAGTTGCAATCTGGAATGTTTGAAGAGATGATCTTCTTTAGGGTGCGTCATAAAATTTCTCACTCATATAGAACTGTATTCTTTTGTGGTGCGAAGTGGAACATTGGTAACAATTTGAATGTGAAACATTTTTGAGAACTTTTTGACTAGGAACATTTTAGAGATTGGAACTTGAAAATTAAGATGTATATAATTAACAATGAAAAAACAGCACTCCGATAAATTAGAATTATATTGAAATTATCAATATAGAATAAAAAAGAGTTATTGATTCGCATTAGCAGACATTTGCCTTATCTATCTTCAAAACTGTTACAGCACATAAGCATGACTTTTGCGGAGGGCAATAGGTAACGTCGCGTCAACGAGCTCAAATAAATTACACTCGAACCGTTCTTATATTGCGAAAACGAGCGATTCCGTATACAACATTGCCGGTGCGGGCATCTCGTAATGCAAATGCAGGCGAGCGGCGCGGTGCGCACGTGCGAAGAAATGATCTTGCGGTCGTACGTACGCGCGCGCGTCAAGAGCGCGGCGAGACGCGACGTGGCGAGCGTTCTTTTTTTTTTTTTTTCGTGTAAGTCGAGGGAGAGAGAGGCGACAATGGCCGAGCGAGAGAGAGACGAAAAAACGTGACGGCGCTTATGTAGCTGGCGGGTCAAGATCTCGAGCGGCACGCGCGCGCCTCGTTTCGGTTGCTATATATGAAAACTGGCCGCGCCCGGCGCGGAATGTGGAAGCAGCCACATAATAGGCTGTGCATTCGTTCACCTTTCGAGATGGACTATATATATATACAGTTTGACTAATCGCGGATTTGTATAGGTGTCCCATTTTGCTCGTTGTCTCTGTCTGCGCGGCTTATTGTTTCTGGGATAGATATTCGAACTAAAACTTAACTCTTACAAATTCGTCTTCTCATTCGTCAGCGGGACTGCGTATTTAAAATGAATGTGTGTCTAAAGAACGTACGAATCGTTTTAAATTAATAGTAGTTATACTAGTGACTACGGCAATAATTTGTTTAAATGTTGAAAAACCATATGTTGCCAACAATTATTAGAAATAAATTATTATTATTGTTAGTATTATTATTGTTTTCTTTAATTGAAAAATAAACATTGAGGAGTATGAGATTTTAGTATTGTTATATGATGAATAACATGCTGCCAAATATTCTATATTGCGTACAATATTGTTCAGTTTTTAATTAACTCTAAATTGCATAGTATACAGTCTTTAAATAGGTTTTTCGGACCAAAGATGATAGTAAAAATTCAATGTACTAAGTAATCTAGTTTAAAATTGACTAAAAACTGCTTAACATTTATACAATGGTTCCTGCAGTATATAACTAATAAAGATTGATACAATACATTCTGATTTGCAATGCATCAACAAAATTATTGAAGTAAAAATTTATAGCATTGTTAAAATGCATAATGTAAACAGATCGTAAAGTTGAATTAGAATGCCATTGGTTACGCGGAGAAGAAAGTTGTATTAAAAATTACTTTGTACCGTTGTAATCGTGGGACAGAGTCACTAAAAGCGAAAAATTATTATAAATTTTATTCCAATATATTTGGCATGATTATAATAGCACAATTGACTATATAATAACTTATATAACAATGATATTTTAAATAACGAAAAATTAATTCAAAAGAATCCTTTGACACAAGTACGATAAGAAAAGAATACGAGTGTTAAATCTAATTTCGGGGTCAAGCACGCGCAGTGAGCTACGTGCAATTGTGCCCTGGAAGTTGGCCAATTTGCATGGAGCATCACTGTCCCGTGCGCTTGGACACTCGCGGCAGCTTCGAAAGCACGGCCTAACAGCGTATACACGCGTGCGATTAAATTCGTCGACTGCACACACATACATATGTAATATGTATGTGTATATATGTATGTGTGCGTAGTCAAAGTAAGAAATGTGTGTATATATATGAAGATCATTCTTATTCAGACTGGTAGTTTGGACTACGAGAAGGAGTCTCGGAGCGTCGGAGAAAAATTTGACTGGCCCACGTTCCACTTTGCAAAGCTTCTTTCGAGCTTAATTTCGCATGAGCGCGCGTTCGCACCAGCCCGTATATATATATATATATATATATACACTGCACAGAGGAGAGACAGATTTTAGCATATGCGAGAGACGGCCGCGCGCGCATGCGGGGATATATATACAAGAGGCTAATTTACATTCCCCCGGCGTCGCGCGAACAATTAAAGGCGAATTCTTCACGCGCGAATGTTCGCGCTGCGCTTATGGCATTTTAACAGTTGCGCCTCGCGCGCGTGTCGTCATCTCGGATATATATACATATATGTAACCTTAGCCGTATATAACACGCGCGCAGAGTATCGTCCTGTAGTCAGGCTCGTTTTCTTTCTCTCTCCCTCTCTTTCTCTCTCCGTCTTTTTTTGTCTAGCCACACGAAATTTATGCACGCGCGAGCTGCGCAAAATTCCTCGAGCCTCTAGCACAGTAGTACTTAGCACCATTAGCTGACATAATGTCGGTTGAATTAGAAACAAAAAGAGTTATATATATCTAACTCTAACTTATTCTATACTGGTTTTTAATTCGCGGCTTTAACGATAATGGCAGCGAGAGCGAGCCAGTTTATTTCGTCTATTAAAATTGTATTAAAAAATTTGTAATCATGATGATAATGTGTTTTTTTTTCTTTAATTCCGTGTTTCAGGTGCTCTTCCAAACAGCTTCGGTATCGATTGAGATCGAAGTGAGGCCGAAACATTTGGTAACAGACACTAACTGTTTCATCGATTACCTGCCAGAATTGCAGAGCATCGTCAAGGCTACTTCCGCAGCGCAGCCGGTTTATACTCTGATGGTGCCTCTCGTTGGTAAGACATATTATACCTATTTACACCCTCTATCTTATTTATAGTTCTATTAATCATCAACTGATGTATGCAGTCTTCGAAGCTGGTAACATTATACATGGAAGCTACTGTACAGATTTTACAAAAAAAAAAACAAACATTTCTTATTTTGATACATATAGATTCACAGATATTGTACTTGATCCGTATTATTCGAATCAGTCGTGAAAATCAATATTTTATTCATTTTATATACTGATTTCTTTACGAGCTGCGACGTATCGCGCCGTAAACATAATTCAATAAAGAGCCGCGTGCACGGCTACAACATATAACGATTGAAAAATCGCAAAGGATACACCGTATCGATACACGGCCAATCTCTCAGGCGTGTGCACGCATCCTTTTTGCACGAATAAGCTCGGGTATGCTCGCGCGCGCATCGAGAATTTATAAGCGCTCGTGCCAGACTCTTTCACCAAGGAGGAAGGTGGCAAGGCTCGTTCGTCAAGTGTAGCCGGGGCTTTATAAGCTAAATGGCTCGCGTTGACTCAAGGCCCTTCCTGGCCGGAAGGCCCATCCATCACTGTCTCGATGGAATATAGAAGCGAGAATAACCGCCGCCGCCGCCGTCGCCGTGCGGCTCTAGCTCTATGAGCGCGCTTCTGCCTCGTGCCGCCTCCGCCGCCGTTTTATGCCAGAGAATGCTGGGCAATTCGGTTCCCGCGCGTCTCGCCTATCTTATTCGGACGTCTGGCTCTCGTCCTCTCCTGCTATACATAGGATGACGTGGTCACCGCCGTGCGCTGATGCTGGTGCTGCTGCTGCTGGGGCCGCAGGACAATGTGGACCTTCATCGGGGCGCTCTTTCTCCGTGCCGGAAGAAAATCGGCTGGGTCGTAAGTTTTTCGACTCTCTCTCTCTCTCTCTCTCGCAGCGCGCGCTCCTCGTCCCTCTACGTCTCTGCATGACCGTGACCTACGTCTTCGCAGCGCACGGTCTTTCTCTACCTCGCTCTCTCTCTCTCTCTCGATGCGCACAGTCCACGGCTTGTATTTGTATATCCATTGTCGATTGGAGGAATCTCTTTTGCTCGCTCGCGATGTCGGAGGCCTTGCGTTATGGGACGAGATGGATATATAGAGAGAGAGAGTCATTAGTCGTGAGAGGAGGAAGGACTCGCCGCTGCCGCCGCCGCTGGACAAATGAAGAGGTGATAAATAGGTGCGGAAAGGCTGATGTTTCGTCGATGATGTTCCACCGAGACTTTTTTTTCTCTCACTCGGCGATGTATATGTATGCGTTGATGACATAAATTATGGCTGCCGATGCCTGACCGGTTAGATCGATGGATTTCTGTCGATATGCCGAGAGCCAGCTATTGATCAATATTACGTGTTTTTGGCTGGATGCAAAAATCATTTCCTCAACGTATAGGATCTTTGCTTTTTTGGTATATAATACTGCATCTTCGTGGAGTATAAATTCGAAATAGCGTCGACGTATATTTTAGAAAAATTGGGTTATATAAGAGAGCTCGAATTTTTTGTATATTTTCAACGAAATTTTTTATTTCTCTCATACCAATTTGGTTGGGAATTGCATTTTGAGTTTTGATCGCAAATCGTATTCGGAAAGGAGGGTAAGAAGCTTATACCAGCTAAAGCCACAAGCAAAAATAGGATGAGGATGAGAGAGCGCGGGGAGAGCGCCGAAGTGGTTGAAGAAGAGTCAGCGAGTGCAGAGAGACGAAGGTAAGGTATAAGGAATTTCTCCGACAGGAGCGGACCAATGCATACCAAATATCGTTGGAACCTCCACCGGCGCAGTGGCTGCTGCGGCGGCTCATCCAATTGAAAATATATTTCCGATGGAATCGGAATCCCATTTGCCCGAGCGAAAAACCCAAGAAAGGATAAGAAGAAGGAAAGAGTGGAAGCACGTACTACTTTGCTCAAATACACTTCGCTCGCACAGCGATACGGTCAATTGCCTAAGTGCATATCCTAATGCACTTTCTCGTTCTTTTATATTTACAAAAATAACAAATCAATGCGTCTGCGTTGTTTGTTTCTGCAGTCTTCCGAATCCCCGGCGAGCGCTGAAAGTCGATATGTGCCATGATAAAATATCACTATACCAATCTCGGAAACACAGTTAGACACGTACACTTATTATATGCGTATATCCAATTAGCATATATCCTCGCATCGATCTTGAGGTAGAACGTGGAAAAGCCAAGTGCTCGTTTCAAGTTCAAATCCTCGAAAAGTATATAATAGTTAGCTGGCTGGCGGGGCACAGAACAATGACCCACGAATCAAAACCCACGCGTCTCTCGGCTCTCAAATCACCGCGAGCGTATCGGGCTTGAAATGTTCTATGAGAAAAATAACGCCACCGCCACAAATAGCGCGCGCACTCGAAATGTGGGAAATGAAAGAATAATCCCAGCTATGGCGCGGAGATCCCTATCTCTGGCATTCATTCGCCTAATCTCTCTCTCTCTCTCCTGCCTCTCTAGCTTACACACATCCTTCGCGCGCGTACCGCCGCATTATATAAGACTTCGAATTATATATCCTCGTCGTAGAAAAAGCACGTAGATGAGGTAAATTTTCGGCAAGAGCGTGTATCTATACAGAGGAGTCGAGAGAGAGAGAGAGAGACAGAGAGGCTCTCTTATATAGTAGTTGGCGTACATCTCGGGAGGAAACGGAAGCCGAGTCTAATATTAATGGCAAGAGGTATACACTAACGGAGGATGATTGCCTAGACGCGCGTGGAACTGGAGCGACATAATTACGTCACACGATCACTCGACGCTTCTTCTTCTATTCTCTCTCTCTGTCTCTCTCTGTGTGTATGCGTAATAGATAAGCCGTACGCAGTGTGTATACGATAGAAATATGCGCGTGATTAACGGTAGTCCATACATACGCCGGCTTCTGTATATTGGATGGCGATGCTTCTCTCCGTCCGAGCCTCTGTCGCGTGCTACCTACAGACTCTCTCTCTCTCTCTCTCTCGTGGCAAAGCTGTAAATTCGTATATACGAGAGGAATTTTCGCGCAACTCGCGGCTCGCCGCCGATCATTATATCTGTAATTTCTGGCGTGTGCTCGCCGAGGAATTAGCGCCGCTGACGATTTTATCCTCCTCTTTTTTTCTCTCTCTCTCTTTTCTGTCAGCCAGGCTTACTTTATAAGAAGCCGACGGTGTGCGCTTTTCTTTTCTTTTGTGTTCAGCTTCCACGTGGTTCAATTTGCTGAATATGAGTGGATGTCGCGCGTAGCGTTATAATGCTCTCGAATCGTCAACTTTATGGAGGATATAGCGGAAAGTGTTTGATTTATGGGATCGATTGGTGCGTTTATTATATACTAGATAGGTCTTCTTATAGCGATATGACCGCTTAACTTTTTTTCAAATTCCAAGTGTTACTGTAGAATTAATAGCGTGTGATTTTTTTAATTTAACCTTCCGGCTATACTGCAGCTTTTGCTTTATTTTTTTTTATGAAAAGCAAGAGATTATTAGAGAAAAATATTGTCTAAACATTGATGACGTCGTTTATGTCCATTTCGTGGCATCTCATCGTAATGTGATTTTAATGAATTTATTTTCTAAACGAATGCAGTGTAGTCAGTTAGATGTTAATGTAACGAGCATTTAATGTAATAGTACATATGCTAATAAGATCATAATATTGGTGATTATATACATGTAATTATTTCGAATTATGCTTTTACTGTACTTTTCTAGGCGTCTGAATAAAATTAAATAATCATGCGTGTTTATGTTTCAGATCTTTTGCGAAATAGTAATGTAGTTTCAAATATCCAGGAATATTTATTCCGCTACAACGTTTAATTGGCATAATATGAAATCAACTGTCGTATTGCGTATCAAGCAACATGTTCAACATTTTCATTATGCATTCAATTTGAATGAAACGCTTTAAACAATTTTCATACGTTGTTTCTATTTTCTATCTACTATTGTATTTATTTATTTGAATTTTTATCCATTGTATCTAACTACATAAACTTCTAACTATATCAGTTTAACTATCTGATTTTCTTGAGAGTACCCTAACTATTATTTAACAAACTGAAACATCTATAATCAATCACAAGGATCAGCCAGTATAAATCTAAGCATAAATCTATCGACTCGTGAAAAAAAAATCCCGCATACATCACAAACGCATATTCTTCAGATTAAAATTTAATCGGGACGCATGCGTGCGCGCGATATGTTGCACTGCCTCGCGGCTTATATTCAAAATCATTTTAGCCGCGGCATTAACGCATCACTGGCGAGAATCCCCGCACATGTATTATCGATTCGTTCAACTCTTTGTGCCTCGATATTCCTTTTTTTTTTCGATTGTATTTTTTTTCGATCCGCGAATTTTTTCTACCCCTTTCTTTTTGTCAAGACTTGCATTGGTTAGCTCGTCTGGGCAGATTTAAAAAGAATGATAAAAATTGTAGGGACTCGAAACAATAAAGACAAAAAGGGAATGAGCCAAGGAAGGAAAAAGAAGACAAAACCGTGAAATGCATGGAGGTAGAAGGTACTTTTGTGAATATTTCTAAAGAATATATTAAGTAAAAAAATTCTAGAGTTGCATAAAATAAATCCGGTTTTATAATAAATTTTTTCATAATCTTTTTGCATAATTATTGTTGATAATATGTAATTATATTAAAAGCATCATACATGTTTGATGTTGAATGAATATGTTATTATTCGGTTATATTTAAAATAAATAAATAAATAAATAATTATTGGAATAAGCAATACATTTATCAAAATCATCCATTTTTTCGCTCTGTCTGATACGCGTCAGACTTTTGACACTGAAAATTATTTTATATCTATTCAAACAATGATCAAAAATCGTCCGATTTGATTTGTATTTTATGGACGTGTATCCATATCTAACGCTATAGTTCGCAATTATTATGGTATCGCAATTCAAGGCTCGATATTCAACCTCGGAATTTTAAGAGCCACTAATTATTACTAAATGGCCTATGAGGTAACGGTACAGGAAGACACTCTCAACCAAATCACATTAATGTAAGCTAGAACTAAGCGAAGGGAAAAAAGCCCGCTTAATCAAATGCATAGCGAATCTTGCTATATCGCCTATCCACATATAAAACTGTACTGCGGCACACACAAGCTGAGCGAGCGAGCGCAGCATCTTAATACCAATCAACGTCTCATTTATCCCAACAATCCAGCTCGTAAAAAGTAGAATATTTTTCGTCTGCCGCGGTGCATAATGCATACACACGCTCGCTTATAGACACACACACACACACACACACACACATACAGTTCAGACTGAGTATATACACAGGTATATAGGTGCACTAGCGATTCGTGCAAAATCGGCCGCGAGTGACCTCCGACCCCGCGGCGGTCCGTCTGGGTCTCTCTCTCTTCTCTCTCCTCTCGGTCTCTCTCTCTCTCTCTCTCCTTCTCTCTTGCCGGACGAACAACGGTGAGTCTTCACAGTTAGGTTCTCACGGCTCGCTCGCGCCGAGAGACGCACACTTCTCGAGCCTCGTGTGTGCACCACACACACACACACAAACACACGCTCGGGGAGAGGGAGTAGAAGAAGTGTGCAGGTCGATTGGCCGGCGGGGACTGGTGCTCTATACGCCGGAGAAAAAGCGGTGCCGCGCGAACGCGGACTCGTGTGGGCGAGGCTCCGCCGTCGCCGCAGCAGCAGCAGCCGCGCGGGAGAATGAATTTTGAAGAGGATGAATTTGCGACGAGGAGATGTGTGCGGTGGATGAGCGGTGACTTGGACGAGCCTGCTTGCGAAAGAGAGAGAGAGAGAGAGAGAGAGAGAGAGAGAGCCTGTATCACTTTAATTGCCGATCTGCAATGGGCCTGGGGAGTTTTTCCCCCTTTTTTCCCTTTCTTCCTTTCTTTCTTTGGGGGCCAGCAGCGACGGCAGCAGCAGCAGCAGCAGCAGCAACAGCAGCGCGATAGTCTTGACCTTTTTTGCCGTTGACGTGATTAAAGGATCGTTAAGGCGCGGGCGAGTGCGGCTGTCTCTGTTTGATTAGCTTCTCTCTCTCTCTCTAACCCTCTCGCGCGCGGCGCTGCTCTTCCTTCTCAGCACGACCAGACTATATATTAATTTAGTTGATACTACACAGCGCGCACACACACACACACACACTCACTTGGACGAGGTCGAAAAACGCGCAGCGGCTTGATAAACATATATACATATAGTGTGTGCCAAGCGGCTTTCGGTGTAGAGGTAGACGAAAGAGTGAAGAATAAAGGCTATAGACTGTATACGGCCAATGTGGCACGTTCGGTTTTTGCGCGAATCGCGTTGGCCAAGTACAATTAAAGTGAACAAATATTAATTTTAGTTTATGTGCATAACCCATAATTAAAGCAATTCCGCGGACAATTTTATGAATGATTATGCAGAGTTCAACTTTATAATGGTGCATTTAAGATTCGTAACTATTTTATTCAAAAGCTTAAATATATATTTCCTCCACGTATTATCTCTTCACCAAAATATCCGATCATACAATAAACACAAAGAAGACATATGTTCTGGGACGAGTGAGGCGTATTTTCGTATAAGCCAAAGGGCATTCCGCAAGGGAATTCAGAGCTCAGTCTGTATTATTTGAGTAGGTCGAATTCTTGGGATCCCTCGGCTTTTACGTTTTTCCAATTTCCTCTGTCATTTATGTTCTGTTTGCTTTTCTAATACCGTCCCTTACATCCAGACTGTGGGCACTTTCTGCCTTCAATATTATTATTTTATTATAATTACTTATACTCAATGTAGTACCGTGGCATGTGAATGTAAGATTTTATTACATCTTGAAAAATTAGAATAAGCTCGTTTACTTTATTTTAAATGTTTCATATATGTATCTATTATATGCTCTACTTTGTAACTGTGTTGACATAGTTTACAGTTAAATAAAAAGTACTTGGACGTTTTTTAGTTAACAATCCTTTCTAATTGTCTTTGACAATTTAATAACAGCTACAATACTTGCCCTAGTCTAAATTTTCACAAATTCAAAATGCAATGATTATGATAATAAATTATAAATTATTACTTGACAATAAATCTTAAGGTTAAAAATAAAATAGAAAATTTGTTTTCGAATTAATACGAATTAATTAATTAATTTTAACAACCATATGAAATTGTCACCACTAAATATAAAAGCTTCCGACAGAAATTTCCCTTCGCACACAATTATTCGAAACACACAAGAAAATATTTCTGGCGGTTTATTATATTTCGTCTCGGTGCTACAATCTCAAAGATCGAAATTGAAAACTCTCGAGGGTAGGCTGATAAGAATCTAAGAATTGTGGGGGGCAACAGTGCGATTCGTCTTCCCTAGGGGATAAAGAAAACGAGCAATTTGTACGGGGCGTCGAAATTCACCCCCTCCCCCCTAAAACGCCAGGCAAGATTACTATCTGCGTGAAATTACATATTTTGAATAAGAGATAACCCATTTACGATTTGCGGGGGAAAATCGAACTCGTATTTCATGTGGCCTATTAAGACTACAATTTCAGTTTATGACTCAGACATTTATTATACCATCGCATTAATAAGTTATATTCGACATGTCCTTACTTAACGGCGTTATATATATTGTATAAATATATTACTGATCTCTAAAATGTACTATCACGTTCATTTTGAAATAATAATATAAAATTGAAAGAAATATTTGTGTTAGATTACATAATTTTGTATTAAAAAAAATATATAAAGGCAAAATTAACGTAATTAAGATTAGCCTCAGATAATGTATGTTGTATTTTCAATTTACATATACGAAGAAAAAACTTCAACTAAAATAATTATCTAATTTGTCACTAAAAGTTGTAAATTTAATATTTTTACTGAAGTACTCTATCAGTTAGTCGAAGATGCGTTTAACATAATATTAAAAATGTATATTTGTGGAATCAAAGCACTTTTTACGCTTAAACCCATTACGTAAGATCGATTATTTTTTACATTTGAATTTCAATCGAACAAACATTAAGAGGGAAATTACAGAAGCTTCCATGTACGCATCACGTCGACATTTCATACAAAAACCATCGCTATCTTCTTGAAAGCTGCTACGCCATATATTTTCTCTACAGCCTATATATAGTATAATTACCACACGAAACGAGAAAATAAAACTCTGCCCTTTGTTTCTGTTTCAGTTCTAAACGAATTGGAAGGTCTCTCTAGGGGCGCAGATTTGAGGGATTGCGGCCCGACGTCGAGGGCCGCGATGAATCCCGAGCACGTGGCGCGAGTAGCTGAGAACGCAAAGGCCGGTCTCGCCTTCGCCAGGAGCAGAAATCCCGCAATAAGGTGCCTAACCACCCGAGGAACGGTTCTTACCTCTACCTCGTTCACATTAGAAGAGGACGCCTGTCAGGTAAGAATGTTCATCTTGTCCCGTCGCCGCGCGCGCCGCAATTGCACTCGCTGAGAGAGAGTGAGAGAGAGAGAGAGAGAGAGAGACGATGCTCTTCTCGGCTCTTGCGGCTCCTACGTCTCTTGACTTTTATGTGCTATCTTAATTACCTCGGCTTATCTATTACGTCTGCGCTAAGTGTGAAATTCGAGATCTTCATTTGGTTGGTTAATTAATGGACGCTACTTCTGGTTAGGCCTCTTATAATTGATCGATCTTGATGCTTCATTTTTTTGCATTTCTGTCTATTTTTTTAGGACGGTCTAACGAGGAACGACGACAGAATCCTTGCCACATGCTTAAGTCTATGCAAATCAAACAAGGATCAAGTTTGTTCTGGTGAGTTATATAATTGTTGCAAATTGCAAGTCTTTTAACATCCTGTACAGTATAGATATACGTTATTTGTAGAATATATAATTATTTAAAACTAACAGAATTACGAAACGTTTTTATCTATTGTATATTTGCAAAAAATTGAGATATAGAACAAGGCGAATTCTAGTATCGACTTCTATTGATATTTTATACTCTTAACGAATACTAATTTTTCCACAAAACTACACAGCAGTGGTTGTATAAGCGATTAGGCTGTAAAATATGTACGATCAGCTGCAAAGGGGAAAAAAAAAAACCTTGGTTAAAAAAATGTTGCAGAGGAGGGCCAGCCGCGACGAGTGAAGCGGGACGTGGTGCTGCTGACGGAGGACCGTAACCTGAGGGTCAAGGCCCTGGCGAGGGACGTGCCGGTGCGCGAGGTGCCGGATTTCATTCAGTGGTCCGGCCTGGGCTGAGCCCGGCACCCGAGACTCGGTCCTTGACCACCGCCACCACCATGCATCGCCGTCTGTCGCGGAGAAGAGCTCCACAGCACCACGAACAACTACAACAACAACAGCAGCAGCAACAGCAGCAGCAGCCGCAGCAACAAGAGATCCGGGCTGCCCTCGCTCCGCAGTGACATCGGACGCGACGGGGGCCGCCTATGCCAGCGGAGAAGACTATAAGCGCCAAGACTATATAAGCGAAAGCGGTAAGTCAGCCGCTCTTTGCGATTGAAAAAGCTCTCCCGAGCGAGCGCGCAAACTCCAATCGACCCCTCCGTCGTTCTACTTTCTTCGTCTGTTTTTCTCTTCTTCTTTTTTTTTTCTCTTTTTTTTTTTGTAAACGATTTTATTTATTATAAGATCTTTTCGAGTCTTACGTTTTGCGTATATATCGGTGACATGCTGCCGGTGCCTTTTGCTTTATTTTTACACGCATTCGTATATATATATATGTGTGTGTATATAAATATACAAGCTGACTGGAGAGTTTGATCGATGTCGCGCACTTACATGCCGTGTCGTTTTTAATATTAAATAGATGAAAAATGTGTAATCACCAGCGATCCTTTTCTATTATATGTGAGAGTGCGTGGGAGAGAGATAGAGAGAGAAAGAGAGTGACAGAGAGGGAGAGAAAGAGAAGCGTTACGTATAGGTAGAATATTTTTAAAACCGGCGCTCGACGAGAGACACACATGAGATAAACCGAACGTTCTACGTGTTGAGATACTTTGTTACTTGTGTATAGAATATAATAATAGTAGATTGTTTGATATAAGAGGTATAGATGAGTGGAGGGTTATCTCGAAAACGTGCTGATTGATCCCCTGAATAATGCTTATACTTTCAAATCTTGTTGATGTTGAATTCGTTTCTGGACTTGTTTTCGGAAGGTCGTTATTTTCAATTGAAAAACGCCCATCGATCGCTTACGGCAAATCATTGTTTTAACAGCATCAACGTGTTTTGACGACGTGATCAAAATTTAGCTTACGAATCAAGTCACTATCGTCTTTCGTAGCAATATTGTCAATTTTGCCGAATATTTGCGAATTAAAAGCTTTTGCATACTTGAGAATCAAAGACGAGAAGTCATTTTTGGTCTTTGAGTAAGCCAATAATGCTATTTTGAATAAACAATTTTCCAAATTCGAAAAGTTGTGGTTTAAGAGATGGTTAAGCTAATCATTACTTACATGAGTGCTTTGAACTGCTTTTTTTTTCAAGAATAATGATGTTGGATCGAAAGCAAAGTTTAAATTGCGGTGGAATTTGATAGAGTCTTTTTGATTTATTTGACCTGGTTTATAAGATTTCAAAACTATCTGATTATCTTTATTGATTGGTACGATGTTAGCGTTAATTTATTTGATAACATAACACAAACGATTTTAAGAAAAATTATGCTAATAATATTAGATCAAATTGCGTGATAGATTTGTATAATGAATCATTGTTATAAAGTAGAAAAATCTAAAAGTAAAAAAGAATTTGAAAAATTTTATTCTTAATGTTGCATAATTAATTAGACTGTGTAGTGTCTCACTGAGCTTTTAAAGACATGAAAATAAATTTTATGCCTTTATTATTTCTTACGAGTAAGAAATATTACTACGCCAGTTATAAACGATATATCAAATTTATTTGCTTCTATAACAGATTAATAGCGAATTTATGAGTTATTATTAGATGCAGACCTACATGAATCATATTTAAGTTGTTATTAGAACTATTTAACATCCTTAAATTCTTATTGTAACATTAAAGTGCAAACACATTTTATGAACAATACCTGTCACTCTCCATCTATCATAATATTAGTGAAGTATTAATACTTATACTCCTACCTTTTAGTTGTAGTGCATTAAAAACAAAAAAATTATTCTCATGTCTATCATTAAAATGTAATTGCACAGCGGGCAATCTGTAATAGGAAAACACTGTTTTGTATTTTTTCTTTGCTGTACTTGCCACTGAGCACTCATTGCTAAAACAAAAAAAAACATTAGATTTAATTTGCTACTAGGGACATAAACTTAAGTATAAAAGAGGCATTATAGTAACAAAAAAGCCAGGACTGACGTTCTGCCTTGTAGTAATAAAGAAAATATGTCGTTGAGCTAAATAATCATGAACCAAACTTAGATTAAGAGCGGTATGACATTGGTTACGTGTGGATTTTCTGAAAACATTCCGTGTTTTAGCAGCGGCTGACTTAGGTTTGTGCAATTGAAAATAAAATTAGCCTACTAATAGTCATTTTTTTTATGTCTATTTTAAAATTGCACAGGTATACAAGTACAAAATAAAAAGGTAATCCAGCCTATGTATAATTTTTACAAAAATTTAGTTCATATTCATTTTTTACGATACGTCTAGAATGGCTCAATCCTAATCTATTCAATTCTCCTGTACATAAACACTTGTGACTTTGATACTAGAATGTTACTTTAGTAGGCGAAAAGACCATCTTTTTTCATTACTAACTGATAAAGGTCATTTTCAACTTGCTTGATTGTATATCGGAATACCAAGTATCAGATTCTCTATGTTTACGCTCATAACAATGTCAATTGCCACTTTTTATAAAAACAAGACCTAAAAAACACAAAAAACTAAAATCATTATTTTTACGAGGTTGAATAATATTTAATCTCTTTTATAATACGATACGATAGCATTTCATTATTAGCTTATTTAAAATAATGAAAATAGTTAAAGTTTGATAAAAATCGTTTGTACTGCTAACGATATAAACGTTCTCACCCCGTTAAATCAAAAGTACTTACGTTCCTTTAATGCTTTTCTTATCGTATAAAGAATAAAAGTAGCAAAAAGCTGGGAAAAGCGGATATTCAAGAACACAGCTTGCGAGAGAAAACGGAGACGACTTTCCGAGCGAGTCCCTCGATCTTGGGCGTTTCGCACCCCCTGGTCTTACAGCGATCGAGAAGTCTTGTCTGACCCTAGAACTGCCACTAAGAGTAAAAACGATAAAGTGAACAAAATAAAGCTGCTGAGCGAGGAATGCTTTTTTATTATCGTCATTTTAGAAAAGAAAAAGCAGCACTTTGGACATGAGTACACTGGAGAAATATATTCAAAGCGATGGAAAAGCATAGAGTAAAATACTCTTAGATTATCATGTTTTGTAAGACGCTGTTGTTGATTTTACACAATGCATGGGTAAATGAATGCATATATCTCTAAGCATTTAGATTATTCTACTCTATATATTTTAAAATTTATATTACGTGGAAAACCTTTATTCATCTCTTTATGATAAGCACGTTCATTTTGGAGTATTTGTATTTTTACCTAAGAAGACTTAGCAAAATGCTGTACTCTAATATATGATTTAAATAAATCAAATAAGCAAACTTCACCTGTACATACATCATTTACATTATTATTTTTTTAAATATATGACTCTTTAAATAAATAACTTTGTTTGAAACGGAATCTAATACATTTTTCCAGTGTACACAGAAAGGTTCTTAATATGATGCTGATACATTGAAATTCAGTTTTTTGTCAAATAAAATCTTAAATCAGTTTGTTGATATTACGAGAGGATGACTATTATTAAACTTTTACACACATTGACTTGTTGAATATTATTAAACATGTTTATACTTTGCATATTTTCTTTTTAAATGTTGAAAGTTTTGCATACGCTTTTATTTTATCTATTTCTGTAAATAAATATGCCTCAAGCTGCAGTTTGATTGATTAGTCCAACCTTATCACTCTTTAAATTTAATCGAGATATTACTTAAGTAAGCTTTGTAAACAAAAGACTGAATTTCAGTTAATGTTTGCCTCGAGCAAAAATAAATAAAGGAATAATTAATCGGCAGAGTTAGGGTTCGACAGTTCCTATTTTTTGATTTCGGCGGTCGTAGAGGGTTGTGTACACTTGATGGTGTTTAGAAGACTAGAGATTTCTAGGGGAAATGGAAAACCTATTTTTTTGAGAATGTTAGTTACTTAAATTGTCCTCGTGTATCTTAGCTTGCGCCAGGGTGATAGAAGAAAATTTGTGTGTATGTGGAACAAGAAAATAAAAAAATATTGTAGAGAAAAAGTGATATAAAATGTCGAAAAAGTGTTAGGGACGACGAAGAGGAGGGGGAGCCAAATGAATTGTTCTCTCTTCTCCGTTCGTATACTCTCCAAATCGTCCCATTTTTAGCTCGATTCCCATTGATGCATAAATGTGATTGGGTACAGATGGAAGTAGAAAAGACATAAAATGATGTAAAGCGAATAAAACTCGTTGACGAATCGAAATGTGATCATGTTCAGTGTTTCAACGATTTCACGAGGTGATTGAAGTTGTGCGTCACTATTTTCCAATCAATCTTTGTAATGATTATTTTGTTCCGTAGATTTATAAATACGACAAAGCGAACTGATTTTTTCTCCCTCTTTTAATTTTAGTAGTTTTAACGATAGGAGAAAAATAAAGTAAAATAAAAAAAGTATCTGCTGTACGTAGATTGTAGTGAAGGAAATAAATGCTAAGTGATCAGAAACAGATATTTGGCAATCGGTCAAAGGCTTTCTACGAAGATGGAAGAGCCGTTGTTCCTTCAGCGGAAAATCACCGATCATGTTATGAGCGATTTTGGTCTGAAGGAAGCCTTTTATTCAATGTATATCTTATATTGATTCACTTCGAGCGATGCATTATAATTGCGCTTAGATGAGCAAAAAAAA
This sequence comes from Megastigmus dorsalis, assembly GCA_900490025.1. Taxonomy (NCBI): domain Eukaryota; kingdom Metazoa; phylum Arthropoda; class Insecta; order Hymenoptera; family Megastigmidae; genus Megastigmus; species Megastigmus dorsalis. The sequence continues at coordinate 38,722 of UELU01136886.1, forward strand.
AAAGAAATACACGTGCACACACGATGTAAAACACAAAAAAGATTTTTTCACAACGTACACGCGAGAGAGTATTGTCCCTTCCAATATGAACTTTTTAATGGATTTTAATTAATAATAAATACATTTTTGCAATACCTGTAAATCAACAAAACAATCTGATATACATTATTATGCATATATGAATATATAATATACATATAAAAATGAAAAGAATGAATACATATAATTATAACACTTCATTATTATTTTGTCTCAGGAAAGGAGTTTTACTGATATGATTAAGCGATGAAAATTATATGAAAATAAATAAAAAAAAATAATAAAAAAAAAACAATATTGCCACCATAGTGTTACCACTTTGATTATTGTATTCAATAAAAAACAGTTGACGTATATTGAAATTATTTATTTACAAAATCCTCTGTCCAAAATTTATTTTTCCTTCATTCCTGAAACTTATTTAGAAAACGGTGCGCTGCATTCCTAGAACCAGAAGGTATGGATCGTACAAACTGATATATGTATATAATTAAAGTGAATATATAAATAGTTATGGAATAACAATTTTTTTACCTTTAGGAAGCCAGCAGAGACAAGGAATAATTTTATGTAAAATTTTGAGCTCTTTTATTCGAAATACTTTTCAAACAAACATCAAATAAAATAAAATTTGTATTTAAATACATTTTGAGCACGACAAATCTACATCGTAGGATAATTAAACACGCCCATTTGACTCTATGCATTCCACATCGGTATAGTTCAACAGCATAATCCTATATTCGCTTACTGTCGACGCCAGAAACTTTTCACGCAAAGCGGTCCCGCTTGCTCTGCACGTATATCCAATAAAAGCGTTCGCGTCAACATCTAAATCTTCAAAAGCAAAGGCGAAACTCGTGGCGCGGGCATAATTACACGGCGGTCGGCTAGGAGGCTTATAGGCTGTTGCTGCGCACGAATGGGGGTGTGTGTGTGTGTGTGTGTGTTTCGCACACGGTATACGATACGTATATAGTCGAGAGCGTATACGTATAGTAAAACACGAGGATCGGCCTACTTTGCGCGTAAAGGATCGTGTCGCTAGATATTAAGGCGTGCAATATACATATATGTATGTATAGAGGGTAGACAAGGCTGGAAAGAGAAGAAGGCAAACCCGTTGACACGACCCCGTTATACACGGTGTGCATCTCTCTCTCTCTCTCTCTCTCGCGAGGTTCGTGCGTTTCGCGCTGCACATGCAGTCCCGCGCCTCCTGCACCACAGGCTCTCTCTCTCTCTCTCTCTCTTTCCCTTCTATATATGTGCACACACGCGGCGTCGGCGGCCACCGAGAGCTGCAGTCAAGTAGCAAACGAGGAGGTGGAGGAGGAAGAAAGGGAGCGAGAGAGAGAGAGAGAGAGAGAGAGAGAGAGGTTAGGCGAGGTACATTAGGTAAGGTGCAGCTCGTGCAGAAAGGTCGGACTCTAGGAGAGAGAAAGAGAGAGAGGGTCTCTCGCGTAGTATAGAGTACATGCACTAGCGGGGAGGAGGCGCTGCATAGAGGCTCTCTCGTTCCAGGTTTTTCTCTCTTGCCCGTATAACCGTTATCCAGCAGCAGCAGCAGCAGCAGCAGCAGCATCAGCAGGGCAGCTGTAACACACTCGTCGAGGAGAAGCGAACGAGAACGTCTAAGGACGACGTTCTCTGGCTGTGTGCAGTCTATGTAGAGGATCATGCACACACGCTCTTGTATACCGAGCGCCACAGATTGGGAAAAAAGGCTTCGACGAGAGGAAGCTGCGAGAGTTTGTCCGTACCGGGGACTCTTTCGTGTCGGGATTTCGAAATCGATGCCGTTCGCGTGAGGTGTATAGAAGTTTGAATCGAGTTGACGCTAGGAATGACGATTGCGTGTGTCGATTCGGACGATGCCAATAGCGCACACCCTGCGCGGATTACGCGGAAACTCGATTATGCGCATTCTCGTGATGTCGATCCTACTTTGATGGAATTGAGGCTATTGCGTCAAGTCCTGGATTCTTATGAATAGTTGGAGAGGTACGATTGATCGAGTGGACATGTATAATAGTCAAGAATGAGGTTTTGATGGTTTCTTTTTTTCTTTTCAATGATAATGGTTGAGTTTGTATTTTTTTTTTTGCATAAATAATTAAAAGTTTGAAATTAAAGCAAGTTTTGAATCTCTTTATGGAGATTTCCTGGACTCGTTAAGTTATTTTCTATCTCTTGAACATATTTCAGACAACTTACAGAGAAAACTAATCTGCATCATGGAAATTCATATTAAAACAATAGAAACTTTAAATGTATATAAACTTCTAAATAATACTACCTGTAAAAGTATCAAGTTTATATCTATGTTTATCGTCCTATTTAGAATGCAACATTAAAATTATATAGAAGTTCGCATAGGCGCATTTCTTTGCCGGTTTGATGAATGACGCGCACACTCGGAAAAGTCAAACTTATATATATGCTAAATTTCGCGAAGCGCATAAGTTATGGCTGGTATGATAATGTGGCCGTTTGAAAAGTCCGACTCCCGTTATATTTTCTCCGCAAACACTTCAAAACACGTTTTCCATCTTTTGTATAGCTACTTGCGCAGCCTTGTATATAGAAACTACATTTAACTCTCTCTCTCTCTCTCTCTCTCTCTCTCTCTCTCTCTTCTCTCTCTCTTCTCTCTTGCGCGCGAGCGGCGTGTATTACTTAATCCTGAGGTAAGCTTCTGATATACAGCGACGTGTATAATTGGAGTGTAGAATTTAAAATCATTTTAAGTGCGCTCCGCACTATATCGATATAACGATTCGGCGAACTTTAATTAGTTTTATATAAAAAATCTATTTGGATTTTTATTTACACGGTTTAATAAATTAAACCGACACTCGGGGTTAATGCTAATTTATACAAATGTTTATCATTACGAAGAAACAAGTTTCATTTGATATCGATAAATATTATAAAGGCTCCTTGCATTGGGACCTGAAGAGTGAAAAAAGAGAAGGAACATGTTATTATGACTTCGTGAATAATGCGATATTTATATTTAAATTGAATAAGTGGAAAATTATTATTCATAATATTTTCGTAATACAGTTCTGTTAATCTTATTACTCCAAATGAATTACTTCACAACTAGTAATCGTTATACTTATGCTTGTATTTACTGCATCATTTATTTTGCATAAATTTGATTTTGTGTAAATTTCGAATAAAAAAGAACAATAATGAGTTTCCAAGTAACTTGGTGGAGTAGCAAATGAACAAATGTAAAACTTCGGATACAATACAAGCACCAGTAATGCGTAATCATTTGTTGCGATTAAATTGTTCTAGATTTAGCCAGTGCCAATCCTCTACGGCAGAATCGTTTCCTTCAACCAAGACTCATTACGACTGTCCCCCACCCCAACATTGTTGAATTTCGTCAATCGGGCCATTCGAACCGTGCATAGCGCGTGCACAAGGAGCTTGGGAGAGAGAGAGAGAGAGAGAGAGAGAGAGTGAGAGAGTTGAATGCCACCGTGTGCAAAGAGTGCAAAGCACAGCGAGGCCCGAGTAGTCCCAAGTCGTCTCGTATACCGCCGCGCAGCTATTTTTAACATGCACGCAGGCAGCCTTGAACTTGCGTCGTGTTGCGCCAGTGCACCGCGCGCGCGCGCCTGCACTCTATGGCTTGATGATGCTGCTGCTGCTGCTGCTGTGGAGTCTCTCTCTCTCTCTCTCTCTCTCTCTCTCTCGCACGACGACTGTTACCACTGCGGCCAGGCTGTTGAGCCGAGCTGAGCCTCGAGAGCTGTCGTCCCCCGCGCGCACGAGTGATCCGATCGCCAATATAAAGGGACTTATCTAATTCCGAGAATGGCGATTGCGAGCCCTTCTCCCTTGGCGCGCGGCACAGCTCGAGTCCTTACCGCTGATGCTGCTGCCAGTGCGCCTTTCTCTTCGCGCGACAACTCCGCAACTCGCGCAGCTCCGGACTCGAATTCTCGTGGATGGTTATACTGGCTCGCGGCGATCGCTTACCAGTGGGACTTGTACATTCAGATGTCGGCGATCATTGCAGCTTTTGGGTTGTTCTGTGAGGCTTCGCGAAACAAACCTGTAAAGTCAGAGTACAAAGTAATTATACGCTCTATCTTGACTAGAACTGAGAATATTTCATGTTTTTTTTTTTATTATTGTATTTTACTCAACTACGATTTTATAAACCTAAAGTAAAAAAGTTTTTCTTTTTCAAGTAATCTTTTTACTAGGTAAGTAGATATTCTTTACTTATTGAAATGAGTTGAAACAAGAAATTCATTAAAAAATGTTAGTATACAGGATCAAGACTTGGTCGCAATTTTAACCGAATTAAAATTTGATCTAAAAATTTCATCAATTCTGATAGCAGAAAAGATATTGCTGCTTCCTCATACTTTCACAGAATTTTACACACTTAGTGCACAGAAAAATGTCTTGAGATATGTTTTCATTTATTACCAATAGTCCATCGGGACTGCTTTCATTCGTAACTTGAATAATTTAGCGAGCGAAATTGAGTATCTTTCATCAGTCCTTGTACTAAATTATTAAGAAGAGATTATTGGACGAAGGGGACAATCTAAGAACTGCTACATCGATAAGAATTTTCCGTAAAGCGTAAGTAAAAGTTTGTGTAATACTTATTCAGCTATATGATTTACAACAGTTTATCGAAAAAGATAATTTGGACTAATATTATAACAAGACATTTATAATAAACTTGCAAAAGATACGCCGCCCTTGATAATTTACGACTACCTATACTCATCTATTTCATCGTCAAATTTTAAATAATAATCCCGAATATTTGTTGCTAATTTGGTATCAACTTTTAATTCAATTACTTTTACACAATGAAAGATACATTTAAAGAAAACTTATATACAATAAATAACGAAATTAAGGCTGCTCCAGCGCGAATGTCCGGATTTTATGGGTCCTTAATGGGAGGCTCCTTTTAAATGAAAATTCCGAATCTTTTATAATTTTTCTAGTGTAAACCTCAATTGACACAGTAATCATTAACTTTTATGCACAACGTTATCGCAAACTTTTTATTAAAATTAAAATTTTCGAAGAAATTCAAAATAATGGGTATATTGGCTATAAATACATATGTTATACGCATTCGCACAAGGTCTATATTTTTCCAACTTCAATATTACACTTGCATCGCGCATGATGGATAGCGAAGAGTGAGAAGTGGGACTGCACGAGGCCGTTGTACGTCAAAGTAGCTACATACAGCTCTCTCTCTTGCAAATGATATGCGATGTGTCTGCCGTCCAGTAGAAACAGACGAGTATAGAAAGACACTAATTTTCAATCAAGGCTTCATCAACTTTCCCGTCGAGTAAGAGTGTCAACTTTTTTCTTCTCCGTTCTAAATAATGTTCTAGGCATAGTCCATTGGCTCCCAAACTCTGGCTTTGAATTCTATACTCTCGCGGGGGTATCCTCTTGTGAAATGAGAGTGAGCGCCCTCGTATCGGCAAGACGTCAAACGTTCTCTCTCTCTCTCTCTCACTCTGGCGAACGAGTCCATGATCAGGGTCATCGCTCGTGTTACCAGGCGAAAGAGAGAGAGAGAGATAGAGAGTGGGGGGTGGAGGAGAACGTTGGCCGGGGGCCAACAGAGCCGCGCGCACACGATGCTTCGAGGAAGAGGCTCTCGTCGTAGTGGCGCATCGTCGCGTGGGAGGCGGCGGCTCGTCCCGAGGTTCCGCCTGTCGCGCGCCTCTCCATCTCATTCCTATCCGTCCTATTTATCCATCTCTGCTTGTCGCGCTCGTACATCAGGCCCATCTTTCGATATACGCCACATATATTATCGAAGTCCTCTCGGCTCAGCCTCCGTGATCTTCTTCCTTGGTATACCGCTATCCTGTTTCTGGTGTCCGTGAGGCTACACGCGACTTTTTCGCAGCATTACCGACGCACGCCTGGCTGCTACAAGTAGTTGCCGAGGCGAAACGCAACGATTTTGTAACCGGTCATCCGTATTCGGACGCGATGCATTCGGACACACGGATTCACCTCGCGACTGCGGAGCATTTTACGCGAAACAATTACTTCAAAGGGAAAGTTATGAGCTACTTCTTTTTCTACCTCTCCGCGTTTTCTTCTTCTTCTTCTTCTTCTTCGTCTCTTTCTTTAGTTTCTCTCTCTCTCTCTCTCTCTCTCTCTCTCTCTCTCGTCGTTAGTTCTGGCCGGAGCTGGAACTTTTTGCAAAGATGCCCCGCGCAACATTGTATACATTTCAATTTTACGGCCGCAGCTTGTCTAGTATCAATGATGAGCGCGATAGTATGACTTTAAAGCACCTATAATTTTCCAAACAGCTCGCGCGGCGAGTCGTTTTATTTACATTTTCTTCGATGGACACAAAAAGTGAAGTGGCAGTAAAAAGGTCGTTCTTTAGCTTTTTTTTCCCACTGCGTGTCTTTATACAGCTGCGCTATCTTTAGAATGCATGAGTAAATGCAGTAAAACTGGGTTTTTTCGAATCTCCATTAACTGCACACCGCGACTATTCTGTGTCGCTCTATGCTTTACGCATCTACCTATATTTAATGAATTCACTATAACAAATTTCGTATCGATAATATCTTTGAAAAATTAATCTTAGGTGCAGGATAAGAATTACCCCCCAGGTAATTCTAACCATTTTAAAGTATAATTATACCTATAATTATGCATATATGCAAAGCAATACAAAAATGTTAATATTGATGTTTTTATTAAACGAGTCGTTGTACAGAATCGAATTATAGTCGATTGAAAAAATGCAGAAAGGAGGCAGAATTATTCGCCTCGCATTACCGATATACACAATCAATAAAAAAAAGTAACTCGTGCGCGTGTGAAAATTCCACACTATCGCGTCCGCAATTTATTTTCATAATCTTGGGCCAATTGTTATAATTAGCAAGCACTCCGGCAGCCACCTCGTAGAGAGTCTGTAATAACGCGTTAATGAATAGTCGATGCCTATACACATCTAATCTCCATTCGGAAAAGCCAAGTTTAAGCCGCTCAATTTCCTCAATATCCTCGGACTTCCTACTGCGTTCTCGGCTTAATCGTAGCTCGCGCGCACTGGGTGTATAAGATAGAGCGCGAGATATAGACAAAGTCAGGCAACATACGCGTTGCATAAAAGAGCTACTGCTGCTGCTGCTGGTGGTGGTGGGAGCGCATATAAAGGCGACGGTCACGGGTCGCGACCGGCGGCGGGCGAAATTGCAGTTACAAAGTAATCGGCATGGAGTCCGGAGGGCCGCAGCCTTAGCTGGCGCCGATAAATTTCCGGATGAATTCGCGGGATTGTAGGCATATAATGGGTGGCACGAGGCGCGCACCGGCTAACCCGACCGTTCTTGCAGATTTTAATCTTTGTAGGAAGTTAAGCGGCCTTTTGAGGCTCGACATAACCAGCCGCGCGAGCTGAATTTTTCCTCTTTTCTTCACTTTATTCCTCGAAAATTCCCTGATGCCTAGCTTTTTTCTAGACTCGGTTCGTTCTTAGATATTGTATGTACTTTTATCGTACTGCTTTATTCAAGCGGCAAGGTGATTTTGGAGGGGGATACATTACAGTCGTGTCTCCTTTCAGTTTCATATAGGTTTATGAGGTGCACTTCCAAGTGTCTCTCGATCTCATAGCTACGATGATAGAGTTTTGTTTCGTCATAGAGGAAACTTTTGTAATGGTTGGAGGAAAATGATTCAGAATTGTTATAGAAAAATGAATAGTTATATGCGTCGCGTCATTGCATTCGCTTCCGTAAAGTTCTATAAGTGCCTTTGAATATTTTATTTATTAACGATTGCTTGCATTATTTAAAAGCAATTAAAGAGAGATTTATTTGAGTTTTGATAGGCTATTATTTTTTATTATTGTTTTTTTAACCATTTTTTAGGTTAATTACGGTTTGCGTTATTAAATATTTATGAAATTCTCTTATATGAACCCGGAGCTTATTTGTTATCTATCTAATTTTAATTAATTTTTATTAGTTATCAAAAAATCTTTTAATAAAATTGGTATGTTTCATATTATCATCTATAATTTTTTCAGTTATTTATGAAAATATAATATATAATTTATAAATATCAATCGACACGAGAAAATGTTAATTATATACTTTAAATTTGGTTAATTAAGACTAATGAATAATTATACAAGGAATTATTGCAATCACTGCATCAATATTGTTGTACAATGTGCATTTATGAGGTAGATAATCTTAGTATATTATTATTACACGTTCGAGGTAATAATACCATATCTTATGCATATCTTATTAAATTAATATATCTAATGTAATATTGTTATATTATGTAATTACAATGTAATTAACATTATACTATTTTATATCAATATAGATACTTCAATCAAAATGTATTTTTATACTCCCAATGCATTTGGGTGCACCGAGTGCATATATTGGATTTGCATTAAACGGTTGCATACGATAAAAAAAGGTAGATTGTTATTTAAAATGTAAAAGCTAGAAAAGAAGAGTCTTAGTACTCGACACTGGATACTGGACATAGAAGATGAAAAGCACTTCAATTAATAAGAAAAAAGAAGATTATTCAATTTTCACTGTAATTCACACTAATTTTTATTCCTATAAGTTCAATTGAATTCTATTCAGTAATGTTTCTCAAGAAGCATTTCATAAAGCGCTGTAGCTGGGAGTATTTTACATTTTATTAATAATTCATTAAAAATAATTAATTTATTAACTTGCAAATAATAGAGCACGTTACTTGTTATTGTCTCATTATGGTAGATTCTTTATAAAAATGTCTTCTGCGTATTCTTTATTCAATTATTGTTTAATCTTATTTCTACTCTGTTTTTATCACTTCTATCGTGTTTATAAAAGCATACAATAAATTACGCAGTATTACAATTTTTGCTGTATAACATTAGTTTAGATGTTATTTTACTTTGATATAATAATTATTAAAATAACAACTAATTATAACGTAATAATGATTAATTATTAATTAATTTTTAATTCTATATAACCCCTTAATAAACAAATAAATAAATAAGTTATAATAATTATTATTATGTATTGCTTCCTCAGAGAGAGTGTTGTATAGGTGAAAAATTTTTTTTTCTCTAAAAATAATTAAAAAGATTTTTTAAGACTTTTAAAATACAAATTTAGTAGTTTGGAGAAAATTGTTTGTTGTGTCTGTGTATGTATGTAAAAAAATATTTCGTCAGATGAAAATTTTAGAATGTAATTTGAAATCAATATCCAGTGAACTAACAGATAAAATGTTTAAAAAAAAAAAAGATAAAATTGATATTTTTATTTTAAAAGCGAGAGACTTTCTCGTATATTAAGTTTTTAGCCCCAAAATTTTAATTGAAAATTTTCTTTTCGCATCAAAGAATATATATTGATGCACCATCTTATGCTTTCTACATTTTGACTGATACTTACGATCAGCTTCCGCGCGCCTAGACAAAGAACAATATGATAGAATCGCTATGAAATTCATAAACATATACGTTGCATCCCTGTGTAATCAAACTCCCCGCGAGAAACGGTTAAAAATACAAATCATAATTGAAATCTCAATTAATTACCAAGCTCTGATTAATTGCCTTGCACCCCGCGAATCAGTAGCTGAAAACACAGTTAAGAGACAATAATCAAAATCGCGAAGCGTACGAGCTGGACGAAAAGAGGAGGAGAGAAAAAGAAAACCTGTACAATTCCCCCTTATCTATTTTAGCACACGTACCGCATGGCATTAATTCACTCGAACGGTTTCGAAACAAGCGCCATTTACTTATTAATAGGGGCCCGCGCGCGCGCATATACACTCCGCGCAAGTAATCTTCTTCGAAGGAATTACGCCTGGCTCGTTAATCGTCATTATTGTACACATGCAACGAGCTCGCGTATACGTCAGGTTGCGGCGGAGCTAAAAAAAAAATCTGCTAACTAATACCCCGCGCGGGACTTTTAAGCATCCGAGCGAGAGAGAGAGATGAGAAGCTCTTCTATTCAGCCGCGGTGGGATGCTCGGAAACCTCTTGATTTTAGATTATCCTCGTATTCCGCGAGGATGGATAGCATTGTTTCACGTGAACCTGAGTGCATGTGTGTAGAGAGTAAATATACCCGGAGAGGGAGAAAGAGGAAAGTATAATAATAATGGCCCCCACTCGCGTAAATCGTCATAATCCATAGATTAGATTAGAATCGTTTGCTGTAACGGTGCGCGAACTGCTGCATTGTTCGACTGCTGGCGCACACACATGTACGTCTACGAGGAAGATCGCTCTGTATTCAGGATCTCTTAGCAGTATAGTGCAGCCTTATAATCAGTGGCGCGTACACGTTGAAACGGAAAAATGCACCTGGGGAAACCCCGGGATCCTTCGAATCTTATTTCGTGACCGCTGTAGAATATTTGGGGTTCCGTTTTACTCGATATCAAGGATTTCGGGAGCTCGTTTATGGAATAGCTATCAATGTATAGCTGTACATCTCCACATGTTGTCTTTTTGATGTGTGTAATTGATGATAACTTTGTTTAGGGACAAACTTAATTTTTCGACTATTTGGTTTCTATTAAATATGTTAAATATAAGTATATTTATAGGCGAAAATAATAGTCAATGATTCATCGTTTTTTTTTCTTCCAAAACAATGTTGACGTGTCGATTGGTTGGTCTTATCAAATATATAGTTTTTATAGGTATTTATTTTCTATCTTTCGAGGTGATGACAAGGCAAGACATTTTTTTCTGAATTTATGTATCATATTGATTTTTTAAATTATCTAAATTATTAAAGAAATTTGCCATCTTTTATAAAAACGTTCGAGTCCTTAAAAACCGTAAAATTTATTTAAGGCGCAAATAGGCTTAAAGGTTTTATCTAAGATAAAATATTATATCATCTACAGTCAAAGAGCTTTTGTAAGATAAAATCTCATGTTCAGTCACATATTAAGTAAATATTTATTAATCCTAAGCCATTTAACTTTTAACAATGTAATCGTTCCGCATATACTCTATCTGAATTAAGGCTCCGAGGCAAAAATAATTCTGGAATTACGCAGAAATCATATAAACACGAACTCAGATGAAAAATTGAAAAATTTTCATAATAGTACAATTTAGGAATTCTCTGTCCGCGGTATAAATGGCAACCAAAGCAAATTAAACGATGTTCGCATCGATTAATCGATGATTAATTCGATTGGGTATAGCACACCGCGCCGCTGCAAGGCGCACTTAAATCCAATCAAAGCCGCGGCAATATAGGTATATGTAAGACGTTGTAACGATATAGATAGAACTTGTTTCGCGATTACCAAACCATTAACGAATGCTCGAAGCACGATTGCACTCGTCATTCTCTATATTTACATTTTCGTCTATCTCAATCTGTGCACAGCATATGCCATTCAACGTGACTTTCGACAGCTTCGGCCTTTCTGCAGTGCCACTGACTCAGATTTTCTCTCTCTCTCTCTCTCTCTCTCTCTTTGCAGCGCCACACTCGCGTATATATACACACCTGCTTCTATATAACCGGCCGGCTATAAATCAATCGTTTCGCTGATTTCCGCCGCATTCCTTATCTATTAGCGAATTTTCTGAAGTAATATTAATGAAGGTAAAGTCGGTGTAATGATTTTGTACCCACTAATTGCCAGTGGTGAGCGCACGCATAGATGCGCATCGTATATTGTACAAAAACATTTGTGAGCCGTTGCATCATGTTACATTCTGTTTTGTTCGTATTATAAAGTTAACGTTTTACCAAGCCAATAGATTGTTTTTTTTTTTGATAAAAATTATACAAATGTACTCTTTGATACTTGTCCGTGGTGCTCTGCCATGATCTATTATTCGGTATACAAAATTTATATTCATAATTATAATTACATAAGACCTGTGATACGTCTCAATTAGTATACATATATACATATATAGTAGTTTTATTTAACAATTTTCAGGAAAAGAAAAACGAAGTATAGAAATAAAAACGTTAACGAACTTAAAATATTATTTATGCAAATTAAATTATTCTACTGCTACGATGAATGTTTTTCTAGAATATATAATATATTCATAAATCATTCCTGTTGACTTGAATACACTGTGGTATCATAGGAAAGGCAGATAAAGAGTGTGAAATGGATCGTGAAAAAATTTGGTGATATATTACGGTCCTTATACTTGCGTATACATTAGAAGTTAATGTGCACTCGGTGTATGAAGCAGATACGAAGCTCTTAAATAGAATAAATTGTTGATAAAAATATTTTCTTCCTTTTTGTTAATTATCTGCGTATAAGTATACATTAATCTTTGAAACGCTCGCTATACCATCTAATTTAATATTGAGTAAGAATTTTGGTATCGAATTAAAACTTTGTGTTTCCTCTCCATTTGAGTTGCAATTTTTACTTGAATTGTGTAAAAATCCGAAAATTTCACTCGATGTTAACTTTTCCAGCTTATTTTATTTAAGAAAACCGAGACATTTTGGAAGGAAAAGGGCTGAAGTGCTTTTAACGGGAGAAAAAGAAAAATTATGGTCGACTATTATCGAATTTCGTTCATAAATACACATCTCGATAGGTTTTCGACTCAACTGGCCGCTCGCAAAACCATCATTATTTTTCGAAGAGCGGTGCTGCCCAAAAGAAAAATGTACAACTTTCATTATATTTACGGGGGAAAAAAGGCGCGTAGCGTCTGCGCAACAGCTGATTCGCAAGAGGGCTAGAGCCGAGCGCAGATTGAGAGATAGCCGTCGTCGTCGCCGTCGTCGTCGAGAGTCTCTGACACGAGGACGTAAAGATATCGCGTACATATATATGTATAAGCTCGAGCCCATTATTTATTTGCCTTGTCCAGGTGGTCAATTCGCTGAGGCGTGATGGAGCTGCTGCTGTTGCTGCTGATGTTGGACGCTGCTACTGCTTTAAGCTCCATCGCGATATCTTTCTCCATCCTACACCTTCCTCTTTCTCTCTCTTTCTCTCGGCGTACACTGCACTTATCTCTCTCTCTCTCTCTCTTATCTCTCGCTCTCTCTCTCTGCCATGCCACGTACCTTCTCGTTGTGTCCTTCTCTCTCTCTCTCTCTCTCTCCTCGAGCAGATGGGATACACACGTCTCGTCTTCTCGCCAAGACAGAGAGAGAGAGAGGGAGAGAGCGAGAGTGTGTACAGGCCCGGTCGTTTGATTATCGATACGATGTGACTTTCACACCTTGTAACTGCAGCGAGGCGCGACCATAAATGTCAGGACCGATAGGGAGTCTCCGGCGCGCAAGTCACTTCCGAGAAGGAGAACCTCTTCTCTCCTCTCCTCTCTCGGTCTCTCGAGCGATGCGCGGCCGCCGTTTGCTCCTCGGGGCCCGGCTTCTGTGTAGCGGCGGCGGCGGCTGCAGCGATCACCTTCGATCGCTCGCCGATCTACGGGGCCGTCGCCGCCGTCCTGCAGCACTCGCGCGAGACCGCGATTAAAAAGTCCCGGCTACTGGAAGCCGCCGCCGCTGCCCATTAGAGGCTCGACTTTATGAAAGTGTCGGCAGCGGCGGCGGTGGCGGCCAAGAGAGAGATTTTCCAAGGGGATTGCGGGAAACTGAGGCGTTAATTGTGCGCAAGCTTCTCTCTCTTCTCTCTCTCTCTCTCTCTCTCTCTCTTTTTCTTCTCTCCTTTTATGCACATCGAGCGTGTCCGGTGCGCACTGCGCGGCCACTACCGATGCCAATAAGGGCGTTCACGTGCGGAAGGTACAGATGCGTTTCGCGTGACGCGAGATTCTTTCGATTCCCATTCGATCCTGTCTACTTGGATACACACACACACACACATGTGCATGTATACATCGATGTATCGGACGAGGGATTTAGTTGTGGAAAAAATAGTCGAAATAATTGCCTCGTGATATGAATTTAAACGCTTCGCTGGAGGTTGGCGCGCTCGTGCGACAAAAAAAGCCGATGCGCGCGATCGTTGACTCGTGCGCTAAATTGCCCGATGCGCAACTGTTACTTTTCGACTTTTTGTCCCTCGTCGCGCTTATCTACCGGGCTTTCCTATACATACTCTTTCACCGCCACGGCTGACTCGCTTCCCATGTAAACAAAGCCTTGCTTTCCGTGCGCATCTATATATATACCGATGTACAACTCTCCTAACTACACAATGCTTATATTGTAGACCGGCGCGCGATACAGCTGTTCGATAATAATATAATACTTTTGTGCGCAGATGCATGTTTAGCAACGGTTATAATCAAGGATTAAGTAACTTATGCCGGTCGCGACGTCATCCGGGACGAACAACAAATAAACATTTCGCGGCGCGTCGCGGAAGAAAACGGAAAGCGCGTCGACGAGCCGCGTACGTATATATCACTGAAATTTACGCCTCTCGTAAAGCCGTTGCGTAAAGTCTCTCAACAAGTCGGTAACGGCCGCAGCAGCAGCAGCCGCCCCGCATGTGTGCAAGAGACCGAGAGAGCGAGAGAGAGAGAGAGGTGGAGAGAAGCAACTGTAGAAAGAGAGAGAGAGAGAGAGAGAGGAAAACCAGTCGCGCTGGCAGAGCCGCTTGATATGTGTAACATTATGCAATAAAAGTTGAGAATCGCGCACGCAGCGAAGCGCGACCGATGATCGCGTCTCGAAAATTTCAAGTGCGAGTGCGGCGCACGCGCGACCATGTCTCTCTCTCTCTCTCTCTCTCTCTGTTTCGCTCACGCTTGGGAATGTTTTATATATATATGTAACTATAAAGGGGGAGAAAATCAGCTTAGAGAAATGGACGGAGTCGCCGGTTCCACACGCGACTCGTATAAATTTCTAAAGGCTGCGAAGTTGTCGGTGTGGCGCTGCCATTCTCGTGGTGTGGCGCCAATGAGAAGTCGCCCGTGCGATGTTATATGTATGTTGCTGTAGCTCTGGGAAAAGCGTCGCTTGGACTTGCTCCTCTCTCTCACGCACACACATTCTCTTTCTCTCGAGTTTCTGCTGTGTGTACGTATTACGTGCTGGAGAGGACAGAACGAGACCGCGACGAATCGTTAGGGAAAGACGAAGAATGATTGGGGCATGGGAGTTGCAGCGTGCGTGGCTCTCTTGTGTTATAGCGTTGCGAGGAGATAGAGTTGGAAAAAGGTTTTTGCCGGGAGAGATATAAGTTGCCGGAGTAACTGTGCATCGCTGTGTTGGATAAGTATCTTAATGGTATGGGATGCGCGCGGAATTATGATTAATTCGGATCGAGCTTTTCTCGCCTACTTATATATGTTTACGATGTTTACAGCGATGCTTATTTGCACGGCTGTGCCACCGCTCCTTCCTTATATCCAGCTTCTTAATTCCATTAATGGCTCGCGTTTAATTAGGACATTTTTAGAACGTAAGATTTAGTTTAGAAGCGTCAAATATTTTTTACCTATAAAATATCTATTTTTATTAGAACTTTACCTAGAACCTAGGTATCTGAACTAGCTAGTTTTCTTACGCAAGTGAAACATTTTTTAAAACCTCTTTCACAAATTAAAACTGGCTTGGCGATATAATAATATTATAATAATTATATCTCTCCGCACTAACGCTCCACCTTCGAGTCGTCACAATTTTCAGCGAGTCTCGAGCTTTCCAATGACCAAAGCAGAGAGAGAGAGAGAGAGAGAGACTGGTACCGAGGCAAATTTATAGATATATATGCACACGAGAACCAACTGATAACGTGCGGGTATATAGAAGCGAGCGCAATAATCGGGGAGATAGGAGAGTGTGGCGCGGCGCAGGGTCGTCGGCGAGGAAGGTAAAGAGGCGCGAGTCGCAGAGTCACGCGCGCACCAGGGATACAAGTTGGCAAGAGTCTCTTTACAGTTTAGCTCGAGGGTATAAAGACACTTGGAGCCACCTCAGCTAAGTCGCTTTCCTACAGCCATGCGCGCTCATTTCAATTGCTCGCCTCGTTCGGATCTCGTCCTATTGACGCCCCGCGCGAATCTTTGCGCAGTCTGTGGGAGAGGGACGAGACGCGCACGGACCGACGCCGACGACGACGAGGACGACGCCGTCGGGAAGTCGTCTGGGCGTTCGCAACGAGACTTGAATAATGCGAGCACTGCATCCGTGACCTGAGATAGCTTCCATGCTCTTTCTCTCAAAGTAGCCGCGCGCGCTCCATTCATTCTCGCCTGCATTCTTTTTTTACTATTTCTTTTGCTTTACCGCGCCTTTTATCGTGACTGGAGTGATAGAGGCTTCGCCGGCTCGTACCCTCCGGCTGGTTCACAAGCACAGATTGAGCGTTCACTAGGACTAATTACAGTAGTACAAGAATATTCTGATTATCCACTGTGATTTACTTGTGGGCATGAATATCGATACAATTGTTGTTCATTTCGACATTTTGTTATTTTATAAAATAATAACATATATGAGAAAAAACACAGTTATGATAAGAAAGAATGTTTTAGTTAAAGTTCAAACCAATTTTTTAAATTAAATCAAGGTTATTTTTTCTTTGGTTTTTAATAAAATATTTATTGGAAATCAATGTTCTATTTCCAATATTATAATTTAATAAAAATATCAAAAAAAGGAAGTAGGGCAATTTCACTTCGTGCAACCTTAGTATTTTTACCTATGAGCTTAAATGTGCATATAACACTAAAAAATTTTAATAAATTCATATACATGTCAAATGAGTAAAAGACAGATAAGTTAATATCGCAAATATATCTAAATCAAAATAACTGGAGTAAATATTACCCGATAGAACTATATCAGGCAAATCAATCAAACTGCTTTTACAATACAATAAATTTTAAATTGGAATTTTGAAAATACGTTATAAGCTTCTCGATTTGGATAAATCAAATTTACAAAGTACGGCGACCCTTTAATTGAGTGCGACCAATTTACCAGTTCCTTTATACCACCTTTCTGCAAAGCATCCACTTCACTGTAACCATCATTAATAAAAATCGACGTGCGCACTGGGCCTAACCAAAAGCGCAAAGGGCCGCACAGCTCAAAAAAAGCAGAAAAGCCATCGTAACGTCAAGCTCATCACGAGCAATCAGCTTTATAATTGTTCAAGTACTTCGGCCCGGACGTTCTTATACGATCCCTGTATAGACAAAGTGTATACACCCCAAGCTTTTCAGATCTCTTATTTTTTTTTTTCGTTCTCCTGCATCAACGTATATCATCAAAGACCGGGGGCGTTCTCGCAGCTCGCCATCATTTTTCAAGTAACGCCAAGGCAACCCGTAAAACAGTCGATCGGTATCGTCTTGCCTCAAAACACCGGCCACCCAGCTAGTCGAGCTTTTACGATAGTTATTAGGCGTTTTCGTCCTCGACTCGTCTGCCCTGAACTCGTTCTCCCTCTCTCTCTCTCTCTCTCTTTTATGCCGTCCTGCATATACAGATACACCGTGGCAGTATGTATATATACCTATACGATTGAAGCGTGTGTGCAACCGAGGCTAACGGTATACAGGCATCGAGCGCATGCGCGAAAGCACCTAATCCCCATAAGACTTTACTGATCGTACTGGTTGCGATCTCTCTCTCTCTCTCTCTCTCTCTCTCTCTCTCTCTCTCTCTCTCTCTCTCTCTCTCTTGTGTGTGTGTGTGTGTAGTTTCTGTGTGCGCAGATAAGTGTGAACGCTGCTATGAAAGGGATCCAATACTTCAAACATTGACGTCAGAGGCACACGGGCAAGCCGTTAAAGGACCATTATGGGCTTCGCCTTTTGAGAGCGCTAGTAGGAGGCAAAATTGTTTGAAAATTTATGCGCTTCTATAATTTCGCGCGCGGCTGCTGCTGTTGCGGCGGCTGTAGTGCTTGCGCGATCTTTTCGTTTTGTTTCAGCTTGGAATTTCTGCCGATAGAAACGGCACATCTCAAGCTAAGGATGGTCTGTAGGTATTGCAAAGTCCTATTTTCGTCTCGTGCGTGTGCGCGCACCTCTGTGTGTGTGTGTGTGTGTGTGTGTGTTTGCGTGCAGCTTATTTCAAATTTTACGCGCGCCGAACGTTTTATGATGAGAAAGTTTTTTTGAAATTAATCGACATTACGTTGCCGTGATCGAAATCAAACGTGTTTTCGTGAGGATTTTAATGGGATTTTTTTGGTTGTGATAATTGTTGCAATGAACAATAAATTACTGACAAAATGAATGGCTTATCTTTTAGACAGAAAAGGGTTTCGATATTCGCCACGGATACCAAATTAATTTTACGACTGCTTAAGTGGCAATTAAAGTGGGATGAAGGTTCATTAACCATAATACGAAAAATAATGCGTCTTTTTTTACAACAGTTACAAATTTTATAACATCCAATAAAATGAACGATATCGAGCTGTAGAATTTCGGTCCACTATAATAAGATGCAAATCGATTCATGGCATCGTCAAATATTCAAATTTCGAGCTATAACGTATTCAAAAATTTCAGGCATTCCAATGGGATTCATTCATACGATAACACGCGCAAACTCAATAATTATATTTAAAGAATCACGAGGTCGCGTGACCAACTCTCCCCTCCCTCCCCCTATCGTTTACGACTTCGACATGACGAATTTTGTTTGAAGATAGAGAAGACGGTGAGCCCCGAAGGCACTTAGGCATTTATAAGCTTCTTTCAGAGCTTTGACTTTCAAAGTAGTGAGCAAAGGAGACCCTCTTTTGGTTTCTTCGCATTTTGCACATTACACGGAGGCCGAATTTTTTGCTGCAACTAGTACTTTTAATATTTCACAATATATATAGAAACAAAACACTGGCTTACGTTTCATTATATTTCAACTCTCTTCCTTTTCATAATTTTCACAGGATTTTGTCTCTTATACTCACCATGTAAGGTTTTGTGACTGTGCGTTGTTTAAACAGTCCACATAACGAAAGAATTGTATTAGTCTATTTTATTTACGAATTATGTCGATCGAATTAGTTTAAGCGCCCCATCTCGTTAATTACGCAAATGCAAAGGAATAGCTCTGGCTCTGTATATCACGAAGAGTTTCGCGAAGGGGCAGTTTTCAAAGTAGTTAACGACGAGAGCACGACGAAGCAGTATAAGGAGGACGGGCGCCAAAGCGATCCACGCATCTCAGGCGTTCATCATGCAAATAGAAGCCAACTACTTTGATCGCCGCTAAACTTCGGTTCGCGCGCCACTTCCCATGCGCCACATATACCGGATTAATGCAGTGACGCAACTCTTGCGCGCTTACTCTCGCGATATCCCCGCCTCGAGTCAACGCGGGAGTACCGTTCGAGATTACGTGCGAATCCTGATCTGCTTTTGGGATTTTGAAAATCTCGGACTGCAGCGACTTGGAGTTTAGTTACTTCGTACTTTAAAGTGCCACACTCTACAATTATCAAATTAACTAGATCAATATTTTACTAAATCATTTTAACACGAAAGAGAATAAGAACATCTGCTATATGGACAAATATTCAACTTTTCCTTTTATTACGCATATCGAACGTATTTACGTCTGATACTTGCTTACAATAGATACTACCCATTAATCATATATAACTATATACGATTGCATGT
Organism: Megastigmus dorsalis; assembly: GCA_900490025.1. NCBI lineage: Eukaryota > Metazoa > Arthropoda > Insecta > Hymenoptera > Megastigmidae > Megastigmus > Megastigmus dorsalis. The sequence goes on from UELU01136886.1 coordinate 58,367, forward strand.
ATTTATATATAGATATATATATGATCACACAATTATATGCAACTGTATATACGTTGTTAGGTGTACGTAGTGGTTTCGGACAAGAAAAGTCATAATAAAAGTTACATCCCGCAAAACTGAAATTGTATTCTGAAGCAAATATCGGTTTCGCTCGTCATCGAATAGCACTACATTTAGTTCTGCCGTAAAAAGTGCCGTCACAATAATGCCACGCAAGCAAAGGAAAGAGCGTTGGTTTTTTTTTCCCTTTTTAAAGCAACCATCAAGAACCCAACCACGTCCTTCCCGCCCATTAAATCGATAATTCCCTCGGTATATTGAGCGCTCAAAGTGAAACACCTGCACCCCAGCTTCATCCCTCATTTTCGCTCAGAGCGCGCTTATCTCGCTCAATAACATCGCTCTCCTAAATGCCGACGATCGGCGCGCATATCCCCGAGGTCCGTCGCGTCATTTTTCATCCCGCGCCAATTTAGCCAGCTCGATGCGGTCCCTGCCCCTCACCACCGCCCCTCACCCTTGGGGGCAAAGAACGGCGCCGCGAGTGCGGGAGAAGATGTTTTCGCGCGGGCCACTCTTCGGAGCGAAAGCCTCCCTACGGGTGATTACCTCGGCAAACGCCCGCGCGTAACATGCATCAATTACATTCGGCTCGATTGCGCGGAGGGACCCCGCTATACCCCGTCCACCCAGCACCGATCAACGCCGTACATCATTCCGATGCGTATACGTGTATATATGTGTGTTCGCTTTCGGGCGCCCCCCCCCCAATTTATACTCTCGCTTCTTTTTTACTCTTACTGCACGCTGTTTGTTCATCGCTGCGCGCACAGTGTATATGTATGTGTGTACGGGTCTTGTATAAGGTCGTGATTGCTCCGCGGGAGAGTTTGGCTTTGAGAGAAGGCGACCGAAGAATTTCGGAGAGATGTGTTAATGCCAGCGTGACCGCGGAACGAATGGCCGAAAATTATTCCTGTCCGGAGTCTCGTGCGATGTATATATATATATATATAATACACTCCTTGATCCTTGCGGCGAGATTATGCGTGTCGGATTAATGACAGGTTACGTCGGACACCAGGCTGAATTTATTTACGCGCGTAAATATTTATTTTCGATTTTGGGGAAGGCGCGCGCGAGCCACAGCAGGGAGATTTATTCTCTGCGAAACAATGTTGGAGGACTCGGCTCGCTGATACATCGATTCCTTTATTTCTCTTTATATATCAAATGTGATTTTTTTTCCCACTCCTCCAAGAATATAATGACGATCTCGCGAGCCGTTCATATATTTCACAGTCTTATCAGAATTATCCCGTCGTACGGCCTCAGATCCGATTAGAAAATTTACATAGCAAACAAAAGAAGGATATTTAATTAAGAAAGAAGAAAAAAAAGAAGAAAAAGTCGCCGCGCCGCGAACGTAGTTTAATTAAAGTCGAAGCGCCGGAGTATATAACGGTTGCCGCGGTTTAAGAGCATAAATTTTCACGAATCAGATCTGATTCACCGCATCGGCGGCCGCGATTTATTATCGCTGAAGTCAACGTTTTTCTATTTTTTTTCCCTTCTTTTTTTTTCCTACAATTGCGCAACATCGCTTATAACTATTATCATCGGGCATCCGCACGTACATTTCCTACTTCGATCCGTGGTGTCGGGCACAATGCAACCTCTTCTCCTTCTTCTTCCAGGCTATAAGCGATGCCCGCGGTGTGTGACTCAAGCGAGCCCCTATGTGCGCGTTTTTCCAAGAACCTGCCGTGGCACGCCATCATCTCGTCTTTCTCTCATCGGCAATAAACGCGTGCATAGATTCTCGACAGCGAGAGAAAAGGAAGGAGAAGAAAGGCGATAGCCGTCGTCGCACCGCAGCGCTCGGAATTCGCAATCAGCTCATTTGATTTAGCCGCGTGTGTACATCGTGGGGGCCGAGAAAGATACGGAGTCGTATGCGGTATACGTATTATATGCACAAGGCTTGCGATGCAGGTGAGGAGGAGGTAAAAAGCTCGAATGGATTTGCGGCTGGAGCATACCGTCGTCGCTGCCGATTAAGCGCGCCTCGTCGAAGAGATTTATGTGTATTATGTCGCACACCAAATGCGTTTGCTCTTTATTAATTGCTTTGGCCAATGAGGCGCATCGAGTGATGGCATTAGATCAGAGGACTTCTGTATGATCCCGAGTAATTTTTGGTGTTTTAAAGGTCCCTTTTAGAGAAAAGGGCAGCGGGTTTAATCATTATAGAAGATCTATACAGGAACAAACTTTATAGAGTCCTGTTTCGGGCGCTGTAGAAACACCGCGCAACTTTAGTTTATATAGTCTAGTGATCGTAATGATCATAATTTTACAAAATACAAAAAATCAACACGCTATTGTCATCGTCAATTTTTTTATTACATTTTTATGTTATTATGTTTAATCTACCTAAAGAAATAAATCCTGCTAATGAAACGACGCATAACTAAACAATTTTAATATATACCTACTTTACCAAATGAAATAAAACCACACGTATTGCGCAGTCATTAACTCAAATTAGCCCTGCAAACTATATATCAGCATTGTTGTCATTAGTTCGACGATCATTACTCCAGAAAACGCACTGTATATATACGAAGTAGCTGGTAAGAAACAAAAAATCCCCAATTACCGCAGAAACTTCTTTCTCACCGAATACATAAAAACATATAGATGGCGACCAGTCCCCAACACATATAATTCCAGGTCCTGCGAGTACCACGCGCGACACGCTCGAATTCCATAAACAAGGACATATTTTGTCCAGCCCTCGAATCATTCTTGCGGCCTCGCGACTCGAGCTTCGTACAACGACGCAGGTTCGTACGTTCGTTAATTCAGCTCTCGTTTTTTGCCGTTAATTCGCGGGCGCGATTTCTCCTCGGGGACGTAAACACGAGGCGTATGCTCTCTCCCTCTCTCTCTCTCTCTCTCTACAGTCCCTTGACTCGCCTATGCGTGCGACGACTCTAGGCGCGCATAAGTGGACCATAAGAATGTCGTTGTATAAATTGTCTCTCTCTATGTGCTGCGACGCGCGAGAGCTCGACTACTCCTATATAGTGTGAGAAAGAGAAACGAGTTATACGCGCGCAATATAACATTGCGCGCTTATGGCCGGTCTCCCTCTCTTTCTCTCTCTCTCTCTCTCTCGTAGAGATGTGTGTACTTTATAATGGGTAGGACTTGACCGCGGTGTCTTATGTAACGTCGGGGGATACGAGTCCGAGGAATGCCTTCTTGCCTTCTTATATTCCTTCGCTTCTTATTGCTTTGCGCGTAGATGATTAAATTAGAAAAATTGTGTGCGCTTTCGAGAAGCTTTTAAAGCTTCGACTGAGTGTATACTGTGCTGATTTTTTATTTCTTGAGCGAAACCATTGTAAAATATTTGCTAAGCTGCGGATTTGCGTATACGAAACTTAGTATGTTTGAGAGAAAAAAAAAATAGAATTTCACGTAAAAATGATAGTCTGTATCCATAAATTGAAGAGACAACAGATTTGCAAACTCAAAACGTTGATAATTTACACGTGTGTCTTTTAAATTTTTTACATTTGCTATACGAACAAGCAAAACAATGAGGTTACGCGAAACATCATTCTCAATTAAAAAGATTGTCTATTCACATTATATTTTTCTTAGTTGTACGGGTATAAAATAACGATTTATCGATCAGATAAAGTCTATCTAATTATGTACAAATAACGAACGCACATTTAAATCATTTTCCAGATTAAAATCTCGGCCGCGCCACTCTTTATTGATTATTAATTCCTTGATACGAAAAGTCAATTTAGTCTCTAGTATTTTAATTGCATAAAATATTAAAGAATTTAATCGAACTTGAAATCTGCGTATACAGTTGTTTCAGATCTAATAATAGAGATGAAGAATGCAAATGCTATGGGTATCTTCGGTTTTTTTTTGTTTTTCTTTACATTTATGGCATACACCACTAAAATACAATCTTTTAACGTAACTTAATCTATCATTAGATGTAATATATAGAACTTGAATCCGCTAACTTAACGGCGTGTGAGTCACTCGGAGAATCACGTTATGCAAATAGCGACATTTGTAAAATGAAAAGTTTTAAAAGAACAGAATGAGACACGTGTATTTTCTCGTTTTCACACTAATACGAAATTCAGTTACTGTATCTCGTATTCATGGAAAATCCATATTCATATTTTGCATTCTAGCAAGTTTTAAAAGATTATATTATAGTGGCGAAGCGTTTTATTTATAGTCCTGTAAACAGAGAGCTTCAGACGAGCTGCAGTATAGTTAGATTTTGCGTAAAAGTATAAAGCTTAAGATGTTGTACGTTCGTGTTATTTTTGATTCTCAACTATAATTACTTGTATATTCGAGCAAGTTTGGTTGAATATATTTATCGATCTTTTATCGATGTCGGTAATCATAAAAAGTATATGAAAACAGGCCAAGTTATTATATTTTGTAACTGTTAATTGTGCATGTAAACAATATGTTAATGAATAATGCACAAACTACTCATCATGCCTCAAATTCCTTATGTATATTATACTTACACAATTTAAATATATTCTAGATTTCAGTAGTCATTTATGCAATATACCTGTACACGTAATTATTGCTCGGTTCAATCTCCTTATAATATATACTACGCTGACAGTTCGCAAACTCTTGTGAACATTTTTTTTAGCACAACCATAATTTCTACAATCTTTTTTTTCCAAGATTATCATCTCTCAGCACTTCGTATAATAATACAAAACGTGTGTATAGAGGTGTAGGCTGTAAGGACCGCGTTTATATACAATAGCGCATTCTTCGGGCTATTTTCTTTTTCTAGCATTGTTGTATTATAAAAAAATGCGTCGAGCTCGTCGAAGCTCGTCAAGAATCCGAATTACCATGAATTGCTCTTGAACGTTTCTTCTTTTTTTTCTCTCTCTTCTCCCGAGCGACCTTTGCAGAGAATTCAACAAGTACATTTTTCCCACTATATATACATACAAATATAAGCGTTACAGCTTTGCGTAATCCTTATGATTAATCGGCCGAGGCGAAGCATTTATAATAAACGAGTGTACACACGCGTTTGAAATTGCCTACTTTGGAGGAGGCGCAATTTTATCTCGCAAAAAGCATCACCACATGCGAAGTATGATGTTTGAGCAGCAGCAGCAGCAGCAGCAGCAGCAGCAGCAGCAGCAGCAGCAGCAGCAACAGCAGGAGGAGCAAAGACCTCGGGGCGCGAGCATCACAGAGGCGACCTTCTGCGATCTCGCGTTACCTCTATTACCTGGCGGCGGCTACAGCGTCGAGAAAACCTGCCAAAGAAGTGGAAGAGTTATCACGCATTGACGTCACGACGACGGCCACGCGGCCAAGAGAGTGCGAAACGCGACACGTTCCCGCCGCCGCCGCCGCCGCCGCCGCGCAACATCCCATACGTACGCACACAGACACGTAATAAAGCAGAATTATCTCCCTATATACTCGGGGGGCTTGCTTTTTACCTTTTATCCTCTCTCTCTCTCTCTCTCTCTCTTAGTCTCTTGGTGTGCAGTTCGCGGTTTGCAAGCGGCACAACGTGTCAATTGATGCAGCCACCTGAAGTTGTTGACGTTACACACGAGTGTATATATATATATATATATATATATATAAGGCCGCCGTATAGGATGCTATACTTGCGCGCGCGAGCGATTAACTCCGAGCTACACTAATTATCGGCTATCGAGGGCATGAGGGAAAGAGAGATTCGAGGATCATATCATGCGAAGATAAACACTGTTGGACAAAATTAACTTTGAATGAAGGATAAAAATTGCGTCAAATATGCCAATGGAATCGTACCCATGCATAAAGTTCAAGATAAAAAATGATCGCATTGAGTGCGATTTAAATTGAGGGTATAGGACAAATTAAATAGGTATAGATGTACAACGTTATATATATATATATATAAAGCGATTCACTAACGTAAATATTGATATAATAACCAACATGCTAAATATTTTTTAATTAAAATTTTCACTATAAAATTATGTAAGAGAACGCTGTTAAATGTAAATGTCCAGTCTATTAAAGTATGCGAGTCAAATTTTTTACCATTCTGTAGATGAGAGTATCTGGATAATTATGTTTTGCGCGGAGTTAACTATAATTCGATAAGTCTTGCTTGCACCGTTTAATAGACTATAAAATTGCACTGTAAGCTTTTGTCACATATTTTTTAAAGCGAGGATTTTACTCAAGAGTATATTGTTACTACATCAATATGTACACGCTAGTGGATTCTGTTAGATTACGTAACCTAGCTAATATATTCACGATCATATTTATATACCCCAATTTTAATCTTAGATATTTTGATCATATTTACCTTGAATTTCTCGATAAATATAAGATGATATTAATTTGAAACGAGTTTAACATTACAAGGATTCAATGCTTCATAATGATTAAAATATTTCGATATGTATAGTCTGCAAATAAATCGCTGGTAAATCTTAAAGCTTTGAATTTAGGAATTGACCAAAAAAAAGGAAAAAAAAAACGTTCCGCAGCTCCCTTAGAAGTGACGGATAGCAGTCGATGTGCACGGGTGCGCTACGCGAATCGAAAAAGAAATAACGCGCGCGGTGGGCACGCAAGAAAGACAGAGAGAGAGAGAGAGAGAAAGTAAAAAAGAAACGCAAAGAAAGAAGCGTATATATATATATATATAGTTATATACAGGAAGGAATTTCCCTGGTCTTGTGTATATCTTACTTACACGCGATCCAGCGCTCTGATCCTTTTTATACCCGGTGCACGCGGACACCGCTCGCAGGCTCGGCTTTCATGTACATACTGCGGGCAACAGTCGCGGGGCGCCTCTCTCTCTCTCTCTCTCTCTCACTCTGTTTCTCTCGTCGCGGGGCGTTATAATCGCCTGGGGAATTGGCCGAGCGCAATTGCGCCGGACATGTCGTCCGCGTTCCACGAAGGCGCGCGCGAGCGATGTTTCTTACTCGCGGCGCGAACGAACGCCTCGTACCGCCGCCGCCGTCGCCGCCGTCGTTCCTTATCGCGACCGTGCAGTACCATATACACTATATAGAGGGCCTGCCGGCCATTTCTTCCCTTGACGCGTGCCGCCGACGGCTTCTCTCTTTCTCTATATATCTGTCGGTCTGTATGCAGGTGGCCAAGCATTCGAAGCGCGCCCCGTGCTGTACCTTCGACTCGACCAATGACGGCTTGCGTGCACGTGCATTATTTGCATCGTTTTTCTTTAACCCTGCGCGCACGATGATGCGCTGCCCTGTATAATCAGTCGACATTTTTCCACTTTTACATTTTACCACAACATTTCTACGTGCGTTTGAACATATAAGATCGCATTGTTTTGTTATCATTGTTTTTTGTCTGCATGATCTTTGTTCTGTTGCTTGGTAAAGTGTCGACCGATTAGTATAAAAGCTTCATTTTCGCAAAGTTAATTGTGTATTTAATAGAATAATGTATTGGCGGTTACATTGTTTTCAATTTTCATACTATCTGGAAATCAATTGTATATAGCGCACATATTATTAGACGACAAATTAGACTATAGCAGCTAATTTTGATATTTTTTATTGAAACTGATGTTCTATATTTATCGTAAGCAAGTATTCCGCAGAGATTATTTTGAAAATCGAGCATTTGCACTTACTCCTCCTACTTTACGAATTAAGTAACGTAATTATACCGTGTATAAATATTCTATTGAGTTTCTGATGTAACGATTAATCTAATTTTATACACCGTAGATGTAATACTATAGGCATGAAAACTATTAAAATGATAAAACAATTGTGCCTATCCCAGTATCCCGTATTTATCTTAAGCGAAAGTATATTAACCAGCTTGAGCTAATTAATACGTCTAACAATTGCGATGAGAAGATAACGAACGATCTATTTCATGTGCTTATATCCATCTTTCAATGAGAACAACACAGTTTACAAACTTGTCGAGGCCAAGTCCCATTACGATTGACTGGTACCATAGCGATGACTGGCGAAATTTCCCGAAGTCCAAACTACACTCAGAGAAGAAGAGAAAGAGAGAGAGAGAGAGAGAGAGAGAGAGAGAGAGAGAGGGGCGAGACAGAGATAAAGAACAAAGGCGAAAGCACGACATATTAGCATTTCCTCATAAATCACTCTTATGGCCAATGAGCGGTACTATAAATTACGCGTATAGAGTAGCATCGCCGTACGTACGTATAATGTATGTATGCGCGTCCTCCGCACTATACAAATAATCCCGCATATCTCAATGTGTGTATTGTGCTCAAATACTCAAAAGCCTACTATGCCAACATCTTGGCGCTATTATTGATACACACATCAAATAAATACACATATGGCAAATCGCCGTTTGCGAAACCTGCTGCTGATGCTTATATGCATAAATCCTCGTGTGTGTCTGTCTCAATTCAACTCACTCGCGGTTTATGAATAATGAAGATTCTCCGTGTTGACCTTTCATTATTAAGATTATCTACTTTCGCTCGTATTAAACGATGTTTCTTTTCTTTTCTTTTCTTTTTTTTTTTTTTTGCTTAACGCAGCACAATGCGATGATGCATCTTCCGTCAACGACTTTCAATATTTATATAAGACAATGATAAATAAGAATCGTTAGATTGGCTTTTATATAATTAGTTTATATAGTGTTAAATCTATTAATGAGAAAATATATGGTTAAAAGAAATACAAAAATGGTAGTTTAGAGGGGTCGGAAGTTGTATACGCATCTTCGAATGACACGATAATTTGTTGCTCGAAGAACTAACCAGCCGCGTTCGCTTATGTTTCGAGTGCACTGCGGCTCTTGTATAATCGCTTCATGGATATTATACATCATTTTTAAGAAGCTCAGTAGGTTAAAAAACTACTCATAAACATATATCACGTATGCTGCATCATGATATACATCTCGCGCCTCGTCTCGCGCATACACTCGAAACACATAAATTTCTAGCAATTAAAGTTTAAGGTCAAACGGCGAATCCACATAACGTATATATAAAGATTTCGGTACAGGTGCATTTGATTACGGAACTGGTCTCGTTATGAGCTGGCTGCATCTCTCTCTCTCTCTCTCTCTCTCTCTCTCTCTCTCTCTCTCGCAATATTAACTACATTCGTCATGGAAGCCACACGAGTCCGAGAAAACACGCGGCAATTCCGTCTCTCTAAAACGTCCGCTGCTACACAGCGATAACAACTGCAATTTGAATACGCGTAATGAATATAATTAAGCGGTTACGCGTTCGGTCCTCTTCGCCTTTCTCTCTCTCTCTCTCTCTCTCTCTCTCTTTGCGAGACGTAAAAAGCCAAACGAACGCTACACAGCTCGCGATATCTCCTAGTCTCGCGGTATATACCTTTATACACACATATTATATCACAGGAGAATGCGCTAGAGAGAGAGAGAGAGAGAGAGAGAGAGAGAGAGAGAGAGAGAGAGAGAGGTCAAAAATAGCGGTATACATAACTTCCGCGACTATGCTCGCGCATGAATTACGCGCACGCGTGAGACTCTACCCCCATAGGATTCCCCCGCGAACACACAGACACACACATCAGGCCCTTCCTCTCTCTCTCTTTCTCTCTCATCTCCATTTTTTTCCTCTTTCCTCCTCTCTTTCCTTTCCTTATACCGAATCGCGCCGCAGCGAGGATTACGGTTGGCGCGGCGCGGAAGCTGGACCGTTAAATCGTATTTATTAAAGCGTTAATTAAGTCAGATTCAAAGATGAGATATGGGTGTGTGTGTATATGCTCGCGCTCGCGCACTCGGTGCCGACTATATGCGCCGGAAACGAGCTTATAAAAGACACACACACACAGGTATAGGTGAATAACACGGGAGCCTGGGACACACGGCTAGCGCGAGGCATTCGTGATTGCTGTTTTACAACAGCCGAATTCTTGGACTATTTAGACCTGTGTGTGTGTGTGTGTGTGTGTGTGTGTGTGTGTGTGTTTATAACGGTGAACGAGATGTATACGGCGTGGATTGCCGTGCGAGGTGAATTTACTTATTAGGGATTCGAGGGATTTAGTTGTGCTATTGTGTGTAAGCTATTGTATGCGTGGAAATGCATCTTGTTGGTGGATATATGCCCAAGTTTGGAAGTATCGATTGTGGCTCCCGCGAAAACTGTACTTTATACCTATTATACTTGTATTGGTTCAGGTGTTCAAAAAGTATCTATTGTTCGATGTTGAACATTTTAATCGGTGAACATTTTATCGAGTGACAAATTGCGTTTATTTTACGAGAAGTATAGAGAGTGTTAAATTAATTGTAATGATCCGAAGCTCCTATGTATATATGTATATTAAACAAATTATAATTAGCGCTTCGTCGTAAAGTCGTTGCAGAAGTATTTCCATATAAAGAAAGGAACTTAATATCTTATGCAGGATTATTGTGTTTTAAACAATCAATCAACGTCAATTTCACACTAAAGTCCAATAATTAGATTTCCAAGTTTCTTCGCGCGGCTGTTTGCCAGCCGTACTAGACAATTACTTAAAAGCGCATTGAAACAGAAATACTCGCTAAAGTACTAATATCAATTAAGTTTCATATAAATCAACGAGACATCGGGGATTGCACAATATATCAGGCATTTTTTCCAACGGCAAAACTTTACTCTTGCACAGATATTGCGAAATTTTTATACAATATTACAAGTAATTGATTGCTAGATATTAACAATGGATTACGAATGATGAATTATTCTTAGTTCTTTAATAAAGAGTTTGAGGGAATGAAAAGGTGTTTGTAAAAATAAAATAGATAACTAATAAGATTTTACGACAAGACGAATGGCAAATGAAAATCTTCAAGTTTCATTATTATAGCGTTATTGAGCGACACATTTTAACTTACGGTATTACTTACCCGATCCGAATAATAAGAACATTAATCTGAAAAAGAAAGGAGATCGGTATCTTTTGGTATTCGTAAAGATTTCCGTTTTTCTCGTGGAATACATTTGCTCATAAACTGAGGGTTCTAAATCACCAAAATCACGCGTGCATCTCTAAACAAAACTAACGTTCTTAAGCTTGGTATTAAACACCTGTAAATCAATTAAAACTCGATAAGATCTCGCAAATCCTGTTATACAGCTTGGAATTAATACTTTCCACTCTAGCGCGCTTTCGAGAACACACTCAATAAATCCGCTAGAAATCACACCCGACCACATCAATCTACTTGATTTGTCAACCCGAACAAGCTCTTCTCCTCGTTCCTTCTATTTTCCCAAATTAACGCGTTATAGATATCATCGGCCCGAGACGTCCTATGTAAGCAAATCTACCCGTCGTGATTTTCGTGGTCGATTGTCGTGGGCGAATATTTAAACGAGACAGCGAGTCTCATCTTTGTCAGGTCAACACAGTCGTTACGCATGAATAATCGTATACTTATAGAGAGTTTAGGTGTGCTTTAGGAGATGTGATGTTTAGTTATGTCGTTAGATTACTTTTTTTTATCTTCAATCTACTTACGGTCACAGTGAGTTCGCTCGCGATTTTTCACTCCTTTTTTTTTCCTTTGAATAGTCGGAATTTCTCAGCAGGGGCTTTCTAAGATAAATGAGAAACAGGCTTGCGGATGTCTTTATTTCTCTTTTCTATGTATGTACGGTAAATGATGTTATCGATAATCGGTATTATTAGGGTGCACGATCATACTGAAGATGTAAGCATGTAAGAAGGTTACTTTAAATAATACACGCATTAAGCAATAAAAAATTTCTTAGTATAGATAAAGTACTTAAACATACATATACAGTATATTCTATTTGTACACATTGTCGTCTGTGATAAATTAATAGCAGGTGTTCCATTTTCTATTACTCACTAATTTAACTTTCAATGAAAATTTCGTGTTTTTACTATAGATTCAAAAAAATATATATATTTTTACTATAAGCAATGAATCATTTTTTCTGCAATTTTCACTCAAAGCCAAAATTAGAGAGTACGAACCAATAGCTATAATAAACGAATTGGGTTAAAAACCTTATATCGCTATACTCGGCTCTTTTCGTACGCTGTCCAAATTATACCCGAGCGCAACGTTTTATTAACTATAAAAGTGCATCAAACACCTGCTTCTGCTGCTGCTGGGGTCATATCGCAGCAGCAGGTAAAAAAGGGAGACGAAAATTCCGCGCGCGCATAAAAGTTTGGGCGCGATATAAGTGCGGCATATACACCACACGTAACCCGCAGTCTTGGAGTCGTGCATAATTGCGCGCGTATCGTCGGCAGTGACCGCCGCCGCTGCCGCCGCCGTCGTATACATCAATTAAACTTAATGAAATAATTAATCCTCGGCTACTCCTCGTGGCCTCGTCTTCCAGGAATTCTCGCTTTCGTCGCCATTATCTCTCGCAACTCTCCCTCTCTCTCTCGCTCTCTCTCTCTCTCTCTTGGACTTTACGTTCACCGCGAAATATTCGCGCGAATAAATTTGAACTGCCGAACACGCTTTGACTCGAGCTCCGATTAGATATCTCACTCGACGTGAATGTACGCGCGATTTTTTCTTATTTCATTATCTATATGCCTGTCGTGACAATTTAATATTACAGTTGTTTTGCAACGACTGCGAGTACGTATAAGCGAGAGGTAATTACCAGCTATTAGGTGTTGATTTTTTATATACTTTCGTCGCGTGGCAATTTATCGATCGTCGAACGGCTTTTCTCGCAGTTGAATTTATTGAAATCCACACTTGTCTACGCAGTTAATTCACTTATGTATTCGATGTAATTACGCTCGCGTCCACAGGCACGATGGTATTTCAATTTTCAATCGTTACAACAGTTTTAATACAAACATTATTGCGTCTCATTTGCCTTCGGCGCAGTTCGAACAACTTCTGTACACTATACGATTACTTTGGGTTTTGTACATTATACGGAAAATTGTGCTGTAGAGCCAATTGAAAGGTCCTGCGCCTCTTGGAAGGTATACAGAACTGGATCTTCAGCTAGTGTACCACTAATGATCCTCCAATTATTTTCAGAAAATATTTCTTTTATTTCAAATTGCATAGCGGCCCTGTAGACTCACGACTTTTGCAATAAGGGATACATAAACGAAAGCCGATGTTCATTCCTTCGGCAGCGCACTCGAACGATCTATATATATATATATATATATAAATCGAGGAAACATGTTAATTTACAATGCCGAATAAAGGTCTGGGGTAAGAAAATGTAATTTATCCGAGCCGCTCGTCGTCCCTTCGAGGACCGCCTATACGCGAAAGCCATGCGCGCCATGCATGAGCGTAATATTGCAAATATACCGTACGTCGCGTCTGTAGCGCGCGGGGGTTTGAACAGTTAGCCCCCTGGAATGCATTACACCTTAACGATGGGACTTTTTCAAAAAAGACGCGAGCAACGTACCAGCAGCAGCAGCAGCAGCAGCAGCAGCGCGAGCAGAGCAGCTTGGTACAGGAGTAGGAGTAGGAGGAGGAGGAGGAGGAGGAGGAGGAAGAAGAAGTAGAGGACATCGGCGGCGGCGCGCGCGATCGACTGGTATATATAGGGGGGGAATTTTCTTGTCGACTTTTTAGGAGATGCCCGACTGAAGCCTTTATTGGCAAAGCGAATCGCCATCGATTACTCGGAAACCTCGATTAACAACGGTAATCGGGTATATATAAGGTCTAGGCTATATGGGTATAGAGGATCGAGTTGCCATAACGAGCCGCGCGACTTTGCCGCGATTGACATGAAGTTGCAGCGGCGGCGCACCGGCAGCCCGGTGCAGAAGACGCGATCGCTCGGTGTATAGAAGGCTGCTTATAGGCTCGCGGCTTTTTCTCTATTTCTGCAGCAGCGCAGCTCGCGATTTCAGCCGTGGTAACAGCCTAATTACGACGATCGCGTCCTCGCGGCGTCTTTATGCTCCTAATAAATACGTGTGCGAGAGCAGCGCTAGGCTCGCTATGGAAAAAATTAATAGCTAATAAGTGGACTTTTCCTTCTCTCTCTCTCTCTCTCTCTGTCTCTGTCTCTCTCTCTCTCTCGATTTGCTTTTGAGCACCGATGCTTAATTCGATTTTACAAATGTATTTTTGCCAAACTTTTTCCCCGGCTTTTTATATTGCGGTGGTTTAACGATTGCGAAAAGTAATATATATGAAGGTCGATAGCGCGAGGCCTTTGAAGCTTTCGATACGCAGCGTTTTCATTTTTATCCGGTGTTTTTCATTATTTTTAATGATGGCAATTTCATTTACATTTACGTTTCAGCTATTATAAGCTAGAATTTAAATTTAGTGTGCTTTTTTGGTGATCTGAGCTGTTGATATTAAAGTTGATTATACATTTGCTCTCTTTTAATATGTTACATAAATTGTTTAATGATAAACCCAAAAAAATAAATGTTTCTATTGGATATAAAGGAACAAAAAACGATCCAATGTAAAAACAAAATATAGCTGGCAAAAATAATTGTAATATTACGCGTTTTGAACGTTTTCAAAACTATAAAATATAATAGTAGAAGAAAACGAGCCGCATTTTCGAGAAAAATATAATTGCCGGGGAGAGGATTTTATGGGGATATCTTTGAACGACGTTAGTTACTTCCGCATCGAGGGATTGGCCTTGAGACAGAATTTCGAGAACCGCCTCGGAAGTCTCAAAGAACGAGTCCAATATCGCAGGGCATTCTCTCATCTTCTCAAGCGGTCCAGAATCCTCCTTTTTTTGCCGATTCTCTTATATAGTCTTTTTCACGAGAAAGATGATCCGACGTTGCCAGGCAAATTAAATATAATCCAATGTAAGTATAACGAACCTGCTTCTCTTACGACTAGTCGAATAATATTCATTTAATTTAATTTACTTCTTATTATTTTAATTCAACTATCTTTATTTATCAAATGTTAGATACTACAATAATACATTATTTAATAGTACCTACATTTTATTCAAATGTGGAATAAGACTATTTATTATTAGAACAAAAGTAAAAATGGAGAACGTTAATGTTTCGAGAATGGTGAGGTTTACAAAAGATAGTTTCGTTAGTTAAAAATTTATTAAGAGAAATATAATTAGTTCATGATGAATAAGTTATTTAGCAAGTTACAGAAGTTACAGAAGAATAAATTCAATAAATAAACTCGCTTGCATATCTATATTTACCTTTAAGCAATCACGAAATCAATGATCAAAGCGATACACAATATTATCCAATTTTCCAAAAGTCATTTATCCTTTTGAATTACACGACAGCAGGAGATTGCAATCCTCTCCGATTCCGATCTTTACAGATCACTTTCTAACGATGAAATGATTTACAAGCTCATCCGTTAAGCCATAATGACTCGGCCTCGGTGCATCAGCAGCATTAGAGATGTGCCATCAATAATGACGCTCTCGATTCGTTTAGCGCGAAATCATAATAGCGAGCGCAGAGACGCGTATACTCTATCTAGGCAGATGTATCCTTCGGAGCGTCAGCTAGTTAGTTATACCGGAGCCGCACATTTATACGCGATGCGAATTAGCCGTTATAACTGCAGTCGGACGTACAAGGGGAGGACGAGTCGCCCACGTATACGCTGTATACGTGTATATATATATACCGCGACTCCGCGCATCAGAGTATCATCCTTAGGGCAGTGCGCGCTCTGACTTTCTTGATGCTCTGCGCGCCTTTACTCTCTATTTCTCTTCCTTGTGCCGGCTCCGCATCTCGTCGCATCTATTATGATGCAACATTTTATTTTGTCATTGCGATTCGTGATTGATTTATACTTAATAGATGCTGCTGTAATTAATTTATTATTATTGTTATTAACTCTATTCTTATAATTATTATCTTAAATCTACTGGTGTATGATATTTAATTAGAAACGGTCCTTTAGTTAGGACATTTATTTGATCAATTCGAGTTGAAAATGACTAATTACTTATATAGAAAACAGTTAGTTTTCACTCCAATTAAATGAATATACTCGAAATTTGTAATCAAAGAGTAATTACAGTGAAGCGTTTTCGGACTTCGCTCCGTAGTACAACGTAATATATTTCATATTAATATAGTTTCAATTGATTTATGCCTGTCATACGTGTTGTGGTTAATCGTAAGAAGTTGTTATTTAATATTCCTAATGTTTATATACGCATATAAATACAGGGACGCATTCTCCGAGTATCTGCACGCAGCTGAGCACACAGCATTGTTTTCACTTGGAAATATGTGTCAAGTCCTACATATACTTTCTCGTCTTCTGTTATACAATCGGAGGAAGAAAGAAATTCTTGTGTACATCTATCGAGAACGATCCAAGAATAAGCGCCATTTGGCCAAAAGGATCGCAAGGACAAAGATACAGTAAAAAAGCTCGCTCTTTCCTCGCGGGGTATAAACGATATTTTGTGAAATAGCAGGGCCATCTATATTGAAACGAAAAGAAGAGAGCGAGAAAGCGAGAGAGAGAGAGAGAGAGAGAACGAAGCAGAATAAAATAAAAAAAAGAAGAGGAGTTCAGGTATACATATAACAGTGCAGAATATATACGCGGCAGTTGGAGAGAAGAAGAAGCGCGTGAGGAGGAGGACGACGAGCGTATACGACAGTCGGCACGTGTAATCGTGTTCCCACGACTCGCGCGCGCGCGCGTCTCGCTCGGCGACGTTTGCCAGCAGCAGCAGCAGCAGCAGAAGCAGAAGCCAGCAGCAGTTCCCGATCGCCCCATCCGATCGTCTTTTCCCCCGCGTCCGTCCATATAGTCTCTCGCACACACACACACACACACACGTGCATCAGAGCCGCGCCGTATAATTTGTAAAACCCTGTATGGTCTTTCGGCTGATTCAGACCTTCGATTCCAACCGACTCTCCCGCGAGGCCTTCTTCTCCTTCTTCTCCTTCTTCTCCTTCTTCTTCTTCTTCTTTTCCTGCAGCAGCAGTTTCTTCTTCTTGTTCCTCCTTTTCCTCCGCTCGGCCGACTGCTTTCCGCGATTTTTCGCCCTTCCAAGAGAGGGAGAGAGAGAGAGAGAGAGGAGCATCGACGAGCCATTAATCTATCTCGGCGTGTCAAGCGCAAGGCAAATCGCGCCGAGATTGAGAATCTAATCGCGACACGATCGCTTGCGCTAGAGCGGTGCGCTGGATGCAACAGGAGCCTAGTGCACCGCCGCGGAGAGCTGCAGCGCACGTCCGGACGTAACGTTGCTGCCGAGGCAGAGCATCTCTCGTTCTCTTCTCTTCCTTTCTCCCCCTCTGCTCTTTCTCTCTGCTTCTCTGTGCAGCAGCAGCGGCCAGGCGCTTTGTATAGATCTCGCGTGATGCGGGCGCGCCGCGGAGTCGTCCCGTTGCTGTTGTGCTGTTGCCGCTGTGTCGCCGCCGCGCGTTTGTCGGACTCACTATCGGCGCCGCTTATATATATATATATATACCTTGTATCGCCCCAGGGGTATAAATCGAGCGGCCCTTCTTCTTCTTCGTCTTCGTCTTCTGATTCGCTCTCTCTCTCTTTCTCTCTCGCCCTGCTGATCGATAATCGCTAAGTAATTCAATAGCCCTTCGCCCGCTCCTTACTCTCTATCTCCACTTCTTTTTGCCATGCTTCTTACATTTTCCTCCTAGCTGTATATATACATGTATACTTGCTGCCTTTGCGATTCTCCGTAGTCAAAAGTGATGAATCAAAGATGTGTACCTTTCCTGAATTATCAATGTGCATCAGTATCAAACGTAATCATTGCGGATCGAATGCCTTAATTTTTAGTGCTGTATAATAGAAGTCTATATATTGCACAGACTTGTAATCTTAAAATTCTAGAGTATATTGGCGTGTAATTCTAAATTGGAGCACATTGGACATTCTTTAGAAGTTTAAAAAGAATACATATTAAATATCGATTAAACAAATCGCAAATACAACGAATGCTCTTGAAATATATAAGCGAAGAAAATTCAAATCGAGATCATTTACAGTGTACCGAAGTCAAATTGAGAAACCGTATATATATATAATTAAATAGCCTGCAAACCGCACGAGTGCAACATTTATAAAAAAAAATGAAATTGTAGCTTTAATCTCGATGTTATTTTACAGCTATTGATTTGCAATAATTACGTAGTTATATATACATAAATAGCTCGTATTACAACGAAAATAGAATGTTATATATAAGCGAAAAAGACAAGTGATTCGAGTTGAGTTTGGATTAGCGTATATAAATCGTTAATGGATACCGTGCTCTTTTATAAAAGATTTCATTAAAATTCAAATTTTAAATACGGTACTTCCACGGGTAAAGCGTTATACATGTATACATTTAAAAAATCATTGAATGTTTCCTGCTGCACATTCTAATTTTCCGTTTTCCTTGCAAATTGTTATTATTCGCTCCATGGCTCTGTTTACAGTCGCGGTTCGCCGATCCAACAAGTGGCGCCGACGCCAAAAGAGAAGAGCAAGAGTAGGCCGATATCCGCATGTACATATACAGTCAACCGATATCTGTTTTCATTACCAGGTACTATGGCGAGCTGCAATGTAATCTGCCTGTTTTATACAAAGTTGCGCTGTATTGCAGGATACGCGTGTGTCGTTGAATTACATGAATATTGATTTGGATACTATGAAACGCCTAATGTCAGTGCACCGAGATGTAAGGCTTGTACTAAACTGGAGTTCGAGCATCAGTTTTTTTATTTTTTTTTTAATGTTCGATATCAAAAAGTCGTAGATGAACATTGCATAGTATAATTTTAAATTTATTGTTATGCGAAAGGAAATTGCGACTAGAAAATTTATTGAATAAAACATATCGGTACAAAGTACGTAAACCTTTTAGTCAATATCAATCATACACTTTAGTACTTTGATATTCACTCAACTATATAATACACAATAATTCGTTTACGTCAGCTTTTGCACTTACGAAGAAGACTATTTTTATTTGACAGCAATTGACATATTTCAATAAATATAAACGGGCATATAATAGCTCAAGAGAGAGAGACAAAAAATCAAGGCTTTCGATAATAATTCATTGCGCAAAATCGATTAAGTTTTTCGCAATCTCGAATCGCTAAAGCTTTTTATATATATAATGAATTTAGAGACGCGCTGCAGTTCAAATTCCGGCGTTATAAAAAAGAAATCCCATTCTATATAAATGCATAAGTCATTTCTAAAATAGGTTTTCCTCGTAAGATTCGTCATCGTTGACGAAAAAAAAATAAGAAAAAAAAACATTCATCCATAGAATTTATTAAAGTGCAGAGAGAGAGAGAGAGAACATCTCCTTACGTAAGTGTATACATAAAACGTGCATCCTAACGTCTTGCAAACACGCGCTAGTACACGTATACATCCGCCTCTCTTATTTTCATTCAACGCTCGCGTGGAATCTTGGCGGTTAGAATGAAGCGGCGGAATAAATAAAAAAAAAAAGAAGAAGAAAAAAAAAAGAATCCGTCGATCTCGTAAAAGCGTGCCTTATAAGGAAAGCTTTATTGAATGAAAGGACATAACGTCGAGCGTGTGGCGGAGGAGAGAGAAAAAGTTAAAAGATCGAGCCGCGATAAGTATCGATGAACATCCGCACAATCGATAACGCGAGAGACTCTCTCTCTCTCTCTCTCTCTTTGCAGGTTCCGCGAGCACATAGAGGACAGCTAAGACAAAGCGCGAGTATATCATATGTACACTTTCGCATTTAGTGTGTATGCAGCGCTTTGTTCTTCTTGCGCGCACAAGACTTTCTCGCTTTTATCGGCGTTCATGCAGCCCGGCTACTGGGGGAATTTTCATAAATCTTTGAGAGACTCTTTTATCCGTTCGATAGCATGTATTTGAGGCTTTATCAATTTGCGCGTGTCGCCTACATTCTTAAATACATTCAAAGTGTATTTTGCACAAGAGCCTATTTAATTTAATTATCGATTCGCTGCGTTGTTTTCTGAAGATCTAAGTAAATACTTTTGGTTGTATGCATTGAATGTGTTGAGCTTGAAACTCGTATTGGGCAATGCACCAAAGTATTAAAGTAATAATAAATTTTTCTAAAATGAATGATTATCGTCCGCTAACAATCCAAAACAATCATTTCTTGATTTTCAAACTTACAATGTTTAGCAATTCTATTAAATTAAATTAATTCTATTAAACAATACATTGTCTTATCAAATCTTAATAATTTATTAATTAGCGAGAGCTTTACAATCGCTTGATTGATCATCAGATGACTGAGAAACAATTTTTATACGATCATGAATATGAATGAAATGTTACAGCTTTTTTACCCAGTGTATGAATCACGTAATAGAGAAGCTACTATTTTTTACGATATTTGTTTGAATACTTGATTAGTGTACTCTTTCTCTAGCTTTGCTCAGTTGTTTATAAACTTATGTTGCTTCTGTACATTGCACTTGAGTATGCAATATTCAACGTTCAAAATTAAACGATTTAATTGCTATTCGATTCTTCGATTGTTTTTCCAAGATTATTCTCAGCTCGTACAAAATGTACACTTTGCAAATCGTGATATGCACAAACAAGCGACAGCTTTCAGCTTTCTTCCCAGTCAATTTCACTCACGAAATTTCCGATTGTTCGCATCATATATGTACACACACCCGCGCGCTTTCCCTCAAAGCCAGGTAAAAAAATAAAGTTTTCTCCCGCCGGACACAGTCTCTCTCGTATACACCACTGACAAATGCACGATTTCTTCACCGTCGTTTGAAATTTTCTTTGGATAGGCGCGCGCGCGCACAGAAGCGAAACGCCATAAACAGTCAGCGGCTGTTTTTTTTTTCTTTTCTTATAATAGGACGACGTCTTGTTCGCGCGTCGATGCAATTAACGACACGTACACACAAAGATGCTCGTAGACTATGCAGAAAGATTGCCCACTTTCCTGGCGGGATTAATCGATAAAGACACGCCGCCGTTTGGTGCGCTCGGCGCATCATCGCTCGCTCGATGAAAAATAATAGAGAAAGTAATTAAATGGCCTGTGTTTCTCGCGCGCACGCCGTAGACTGCCGATACAGGCTTGCAATTATAGCGAATAACAATTTAGCCGGATTACGCGCGCGGCAATCATCGTTGTTGCAGCCGAGCCGAGTACGAGCGCGCGCGATTAGTGCAATCAATGTGCATCGATTTTGCCCTATTACGTTTTTCTTAATACCCTAATGAATTGCATTGGAATTATGCCATTAAGAAGCGACATCTACTATATCTTATACCGGCTTAATAATAATCACAGCTGATCCGCAGAATACAATGCGTGTGAAAAAGTGTCGTAAAAGTGTAATTTTTTCTTTTATAGTACAGCTATTGCGTGTGTATCGATATAGTCCACCCGTGGAATATGTAAAAAAACAAATCAGCGCTAATCGGTTGACATAATACACAGCTGTGCATCATTTCGTTCACTGTATATACTTGCAATAGAGTTTTATAAAAGAAATCCGTTGCGTTTCGTTAATTAGCTATGAGATTTTTATACGATACTTCTTTATTCGTTCCATTGTGTCTCGAGAGAAGCAAAGGCTTTCTACAGTTGATTCTCTTTCAAAACAAATATACAAAATGACTCAGATATTCTTTAGTATATTGTTCTTTTGTAAGCTTTTAGATACAAAAAACAACAATTTTTCATGTAGCACGACACGATAATAATAATCGGCAAAAGCCAGAGGCGTAACCATTTTTTTTTTCGGGATGATGCGTCTCTCGATTGTCACACGTTGAGTGTGGTTGTTTACGGGATGAAAAAAACTTCATGTAATGTGACGAGGCGCTGACTGCAACCTTCGCTCTGATCGAGGATGGAACGAGTATATGCGCATCAGTGGCCAATCAAGACGCGATCAATTTTGATATTTGACAAGGGAGAGATGTGTGTGTGTGTGTGTGTGCTTCGAGGTGCCAAGGAAGATGGTTCGAGGCGAAATTTGACCGAATATAAGCGCCGAGGGGATACGTCAAGGCCGATTCTTGTTTGACGCATCCGAAATCCTCCTCGCTTCCTATATACCGTGTTATGATCTAAGCTCGTTTCTTTTTTTACCAATCTTATACCCATACCGTATCATAGCATGACGCGATGCTTATTGTTAATATATAATTCAAATGAATGTTTCTCCGAAAGAGAACTTGTCATTGATACTTTTGCAACAGCGTGAAATTCGTACGGATATCGTCGCATTCCTTTGTCGAAGGATTTTCATTTTATACACGAAATAATGCGTAATAGGTTGCGATGGGCCAATTTGTATTGTGCGAGCTTGGCTGCAAGGCTATACACAGAAATGAAATTGTTTTTTAATACGAGCTGATAACTGAAATTGAAAGTCTAGGAATGATTAATATGTTTCTTGCCGACTTTTGATACATTGTTCTGCAAGTATGAAGAATGGATTTTATGGGTGATTAGGTTCTTGTCACCTTGATTCATCGCGATGATCTTATTTAATAATGCGTTCAGAATTCGTATATATAAACATCAATCATTATATAACTGCAAGGACTCAATCGCTACCGTATACTGTTCTTTTTTCTTTTCTGCAATTGATCCTAGATACAGCAGTTTTTTTTTTTCAAACATCTCATTTTTATTTTTATATTGTTCTACATGCGGGTATAGCTAAATCGATTGCGAATAATCAAAGTTCAATTTCATTGATTTCATTGCAGTAAGAGAATTTTTTCAGGTCTTTTTCAAGTATTTCTCGTTTCCGACGTAATAATTGGAGATGATTCAAGGACTCGGGGCATGTGAGATTTAACTTTAAGTATAGGGTATTTCGTATTTAGTGGAACCTATGATCAAATGATACCTCCCATGGTGATGTTTAAATTATTCTGTTGTGAATGATAATAATTTTCGAAATACGCATAGACATATAGACATTAATTTTGCTGACAATAATAGATATATTGTATTGTAACTATTTTTATAATAATAAACGCTTGCATTCTGGAAATATTTATTATTGGGATTTATACTTTTCAGAGATGTCTATATATTTGAATATACATTTCTAGCGAATGCGCTATCATTCATAATACTTATCTATCAGAATAAGTACTATGTTTATAGACATCAAGAAAAGTCTATACAATGGCAATTACAAAAAAACCATAAGTTTAAGTTTTTTATGCCTCGAATGCAACGTCTCAAGCACATTTTCTTTATATATTATCGACTACGAGTATACAAGATGAACAATATATATAAGTCTGATCAACGTCGAATCAAGGCCAAAAACACGCGTCACTTGCTCCCGCGCGCGAGTTTAGACCATCGACAAGAAATATATTCGTTCATTTCTCGAAAAAGAGATAAATTCAAATTAAATTCGACGATAACGTGTGTTAATTGCAGCAGCAATTGCCCAAGATCGCCGACCAAGCCGACGATTACCAGTCTCTTTCAAAACACCAAATAGCTCGACCTATACCGCATCAGTCAACTTCGCGCGGCGTTACATCAACAGCGGCGGCTTCTACTTTGTACAACCATAACCTCCCGCGCGCTTCCAATGGGTAAAGCAAGCCTCGTTTTTCTCACTTTGACCCCCGTCAACTTGCCGCACCGCCTGACCCGAGCCGCGCATCGACCGTAATTCCACACCTTTTTTTTCCCCCACAATGAAAAATCCCGAGATATTGGCTTGTTTTTTTTTATTATATTTATGTTCGACACTGCGCGTCGAGATGGCGATACAGCACAATGTGTACATGCTGCTATCCGAGAGCTGCGCGACTAACGAGGTAAAAAGAGCTTCGATAATAAAGGCTCTTAAATAATACGCCATGGCGCGAGCGAGACTCCGCGCATCGTTGTTGCGCAAGAGAAGCTCCTCGCGCTTCTTCGCTGTATATAATATGTACAACTTCGTTATTATTAGTCATTTGCCACGCGATGCTTGGGTAAGCTAATGCGTGTGTGTGTCTCGATGTGTGTACACAGGAACAAGAAAGAATGTTGTTTTTTTTTTGCTCACCTGTCGAATCTTCTTTCCGTCGGCTTTTTTTTCCTGTTTTTGACCTCCGTACCGAATGCCTATAACCCTGTGGCACGACCTCGCGTACGTATATACACATACCTATAGCGACCTTGCGTTTCAACGCGCCTATTTGCTCCGTAGGGTCAGACGGTCATTTTTTTTTGTTTCTGCGGACATCCCGCGAGTACAAAGATATGATATTTTGGTTGGTATAATGGCGAGCGCGCGCGCGCGCGGGTCGTTATACTCTTTCGCGCGCGCTTGTTGTGCAGATGCGAATTTAATTAATTTATGCGCGCGGCGGGGACGTAGCCGCGGAATTCTGCGAGTTATAACGTTTTTTTCCTATATCCTCTCGCTCGTTATGCTTTGATGTCCGTGTTTCTCTCTCTCTTTTTTTTTTTTCTTTCATTCTGCTTCGCGCGTTCTGGAGTTTGTTTTTGCGCCGCGTGTCGTCGAGTTTTTGCGCAGCACCGCGCATTTGTCATATTAATATAGAAAATTTTAGACAAATGGAATTCAGGAATTTTTGTGTCGCTGCAGTTTTATTGCAACACTTTTTAATATGTATGTGTAACGATAACGTTGAATTGAAGAACAAAAAAAGAAGTGGAAAAACTTAACGACAAATTGAAAATGCGATTTTATATGTTTAATTCACGTATTCCAAGCTGGTGAAGTTTGCGTCGAAGCACTTTCCGCGTAAGATCAATATTTTTTTTGTTTTTTTTTGTTTTTATGAAAGAATTAAGTTCTGCCGAGCAATCATAAATATCGTCGGAAAGGAAATTCGTTTGATCTTCGAAATACTGTTTATAAATTATAGAGCGAGTAGTGCTATTTAATAATATAGCAGTAGGGTAGAAGACCCAGATTAGCCATAATATTTAATGAGTTTTCGGTATAGCGAGGGGGTAAATCCTTATAATTTCATCAATATTCGTATCTTATAGAAGACACATAAATACTCGAGAAAGAAATTATTTTTATTTTTCTAATTTGTTATTATATCTCGAAGGCTATTTATGATTAACATATATGATTAACAATTAATATTATTATGTTAATTAACAAAATTAAATGTTTCTATACTCAGCAATAAATACTATATGTGTAGCTGTAAGGATTAGCAAGGCTCGAAGAAAGTTAAAAAAAAAAAACGAAAAGATTAATGGAACACGGTGATACTTGCCTATCATCAAGTTTGAAATTAGACATTACTTGACACAATAAATCTTTTTATTTACTACATTAACAGGGACACGTCACTTGAAAAATGTCATACCAGCAGGAGAAACACATTACATGGATATCTTTGCGCAATGTGCATCCATCAATGTCTTTTTTTTTGTCCTATCCGTGCAATTTCGATACGATTAAGTAACGCAAATAAATTTTGCTTCAATTAAACAAAAGAATAAATGAAAGTTCTTTCTTCGCTGCGCGAATAGGAAAGATTAGAGAAAGAAAATGGAGATATTATAATAGACTCGCGAGAATAACTAAAGGTACATTGTTCCAAAAGTTTTTTAGTCAACAATTATCGGGAAAAATAATGAAATAAATGTCTACAATTTAGAATCGGCGAAAAGAGGCACAATTACATCGTTGTAAAAATTCGTCGAGTATGCAATATTTCAAAAGATTCTGTTCACATTTCGAAGAAAACAACTCGGCAACATAAGCCATCAATTTTCCACGCTTTTCGACTGCGCTTTCCTTCATTAGTCACATTTTTCTTTCACCTTGCACAATATTGATGGTTCCTCAGCTCCGTATAGCGCCTGTGTCATTGTTCATCGAGCAGTCAAGCATCATTCGATTAGAACCTCGGCGCTAGAGCCGAGCTGAAAAAAAAGCCGCGGGAGGATATTGAAAATGGCGCATCGCACCTGCCTTCGCCGTCGAGCGCATCAAGTCGAATGTCACGAACGACAGGTGTCGTATATACCGCCGAGCGACATTAAATACAAATTGAACGCGCAGGCGAGCAGAGAAAGAGCAGCGAGAGAGAGAGAGAGAGAGAGCGCTGGCAGAAGAAGGAGAAGGAACTCGGTCGAGGTCAAGAGCGTCGATAGTCGCTCGGTGCGCCAGATGGCAAAGAAAGAGAGTGAGTAAGTGAATCCTTAAACGGCTCCGCAGGAGTCCAAGGCAGCGTTGACCGATATTAAGTACGCGTAGCCGGTGCGGCGAGGCCAGTTCTTATCTGGGATATATGGAGGATATATATACCGCGATGTTCGCTATATGTGAAAGGCGCCACACGGCGTAAACACATGCGCGAGATTCCACGCGATGAGCTGTATAGTGTTTTGTTGCGGCTTATCGACAGAAAAACTACTATATAGCGCGTGATGGAAAAAAAATCCAGTCTCTCTCTCTCTCTCTCTCTCTTTCTCTCTCTCTGTGTGTGTACGTGTATACATCGGGTCAACGTCTATAAATAGATTTTAAAAATCGATGACTATAATTGTTTTTCTTTTTATTATTTTTTTGCCGCGCGCGCGCGCTGGAAAACGGAAGACGAGGTTGTTGAATGCTTCGAGCTATTGAGCGCTATAAAAGGTTATACACTCATTTTCGTAGATTTATTGCGCTTGGAAAAAGTTATAATCACGCCTGGTGTTACAACGTGAATATTCGTATAGCCTTGGATCTGAAAGCTTTATACATATAAATAAGTATTATAAGTTTTATATACAACTGCTCGCGCGGTACGGAGATTGCGTTCTTACGATAAAAATAGATTTGAAATATAGAATAATTTCACGCTGTTATTATTATGTACGTGTATGCGATGACTGCATCGTAATTTAGATATTATATATCCATTTCCGTTTCTGCGAGAAATGCTGCCGATCATTTTTTATACTATTAGGATTGATAAGTGTCTCGCACTTTGGCTTAATCTCCACAGATTAGACTCTAGACAGCAAAATTATGCAATTTTGAAAAGCGAAAAAAGTCAGTGGAGCAATTCTCAAGAATTTCATAAACAAAAAAAAAGTAATCCATAGACTTTTGTAGTAATATCTAGGATCGCTTGTCGTTGCATATATATTACCCGCACAAAATCGAATTGACACATAAGATAGAGAGAGAATCTCCAGAGTCGCGTAATATTGGAAACAAAAATTACGCTTTTTATTTGTTTGTTTGTCGTCGACAAAAATTTAGATTTCTCAGTCGCGGTAAATATTTCAAGATCTTTATTGAACGCGTCTGGCACTCCTAATAACTACACTTTATTGCAGTATCGAATTCTTTAAAATAAGACCAGTCAAATTGAGTTTTCAAGCTGCGTGAAAACATACAATAGTACGAGATCGATATACATTCCAAGCCAACGCGAAGCTAATACGCAACCTATACAGCTAAGCGCGAAGTTCTCCATATGCACTATATAAAAATAAAGAAAATCGATGAAACGCCGGCAGAACCGAAAGAATTCGCATTCTCCTCGGCTTTGGAAGGTGTATCCGTATAACCGAGCGGCGGTTCACCCACGCGCGCATATAATGTATCCGCGAGGGCTGAAACTCGGCTATATAGAGATCAGCGAGAGCAGCTGCGGCGGCGTTTAAAACAAAGTCCCTCGTCTCGTCCTTCCTATATACTCTTTTTTTTTCTCTCCCTCTCTCTCTCTCTCTCACTCTCCTTCACCACCGCGGCGTCGTACCTGTTGCCTGCATCGCTCACCACCTCGCAAACATACATATACGCACACACAGATGGATAGGCACAGGTATAAAGAGAGACTAGCATTAAAGGGACTGACGTCATTTCTCGAAGCGAATCCCACCGCGAGGGAAGATCTCATCGTATATTAAAACGATCGTCCGACGAAGCGTCTCTTCTCTCTCTCTCTCTCTCGCGTGAGTCACACATGTTTTAGACAGTTAGCTACGAGATCCGAGGAAATAAAATCAAAAGAGTTTACTTTTGCATTGCCAGGGCAAGGGATTTCGGTCGTCTCGAGCAAGACTTTAAGCGCGTTTATCGATAAGTATATATATACTTCGAGAGAGAGAGAGAGATGCCGATAACGTACGATGTTAATTATGCGATTTAGCGCGTGTGGATGATCGTCGCGGCGTCTTCTAAGCAACATCGCGCTGCGCGGACGCGACGAGTGTTTGTTGAGCTGGTGGAGCTGCAGAACTTATCGCGCTTGTTCGATCGATAGCGGTGGCCGCCTATAGCCACTCTGCCGCTGCTGATGCTGCTGCACCGTCCGGAAGATAAACTGCGAATTAGCGTCCGCGCATCGTAAATAAATTAGTTATTAATGTTGAGCGCAAATGATTATTTATGAGATGGCGAGAGCGAATTCATTAGTTTGGTATAAGGTGTATCGGGTTCGTCGGATATACGTTGTTTTTTTTTTCCATTTCTTTTTGGAGATTGGTCACGCTTATACCAGCCTCCACTGCAGCGGGATAACGAATGTCCTTTTTGCATTAACTGTACACTCGACTTTCTCACCCTCTATTATCCTTTCAGCTCTTTCAATTATTAATATTCTGCATTCTGATTCGTATACTTAAGCCACCGTACTTAGACCTCGGCAATGTAATACAATGACAAATAAAGTGAAAAGGTTTTTCAACGAATTTATTATATATTTAGGGCAGCTGTTTTCTGTAGGGACGTAGTTCAACCGATTTTCAATTTCTTAGAAAATCTATGAAAAATGCTATACATGTTTAATAAGGTATATAGACAATGAAATATATATGAAATCATAAGGAAGGGAGAAAGAGAAGTGCATAAAAAAATATAATCTATACTATATACGTATTAATAGGAATATTAACCGATACATTTACGGACCAAAATCGCTATTATCAAAATTCTGTTTTATAGTACTCATTATTATGTTACAATCCCTTAAAAACTTCTATTTTATACATTGTATAATATTATTATATTGTATAATATATATGATATAAGGTAAGTATCATTGATTATATTTACGGGAATGGTACGCAATTTTTATTCACCGTAATTAATATTAATAAATTCATTTGACAAAAATTTAAATATCAATAAAATAAAATTTTTTTAAGTCCTTTATGCGAGTTTTCTTTAATCAATCGATTAGAAAAATTAACTTATATTTACACAATACGTTTGTACATAATAAATATACGGAGAAAAACAGTTCACTAAAAATTGCGAGAAACTTCATGAAAAATTACTATAATATTCAGCAATGGTGAGACAGAGTCGCTGTTTACTAATTTTTAGTAGACAGTATAGTAAAATTGAAGTATGCTAAGTTCTAGAAAATATTATTTTAATAATTAGTATACCAGTATAGCAATTTTTAATTTATTTACTCTTAATTATTACTATACCAGAAGAATGTTTTTAAAAACGAAAATAAAATTTGAATTCAATGTAGGGTAAACAGACCAGTGAATGACCGAACTAGTATTTTCATCGAAATTTTAAGCTACAAATATATTTTACTAGCATGGTATATCGAAATTAATTTTTAATTCACTTTATAATTATATTTTCTTTGAATTAACGTTATTTAAGAAGAATTTATTTAGAAATATTTTTTAAATTAAGAAAAAAGTAAAAAAGATGTAAAAGTCCAGTGAATGACCATCTCTTTCCAAT
>UELU01136890.1:1302-38228 GCA_900490025.1 Megastigmus dorsalis
CCCGTTCCCCCCCCCCCCTGCATTATTCATATAATTCGTATGAGATTGATTTTGGTTTGGTTTGCTTAGGGGCTCGCAGAACAACCTGCACTGCGCGTGCAACGGTGCGGCGGCTAACGGCAACGCTGGCTCCGTCTGCAACAGCGGCGTATTGGCGCGAAAAGTGCCAAATCACAGTGGAGCGAGTCCCGGACAGCCCTACAAGAAGCCCGCTGTCTCGCTCACTCACCTGCCAAAACGCCCGCCCGTCGACATAGAGTTTAAGGAGCTCGCCTACAGCGTTTCCGAGGGTAGACAGAGAGGTGAGTTTATCATATTCTCTATTACTACATACGTTGTACAATCTTTTTGCAACTGCGGTTGTTTGCCATTTTGAGGGGGTGATATAAACGCCTATGGGCGAGGAATGAAAAGAGAGAATTTCCAATGTGCTAAGAGGCGTTTCTTAAATTATTAAACGTTTATTCATCCCTATAATATAAAAACTATATGACTGGGCTCTTTGGACTGTTATATAATAGGTATATGGCTGCATGGAGCAACTAAATTTTTTACAAACGAACAATCAGTACACCGTTATCGCAAAGTATTTTCGCCTCGATCTTTAATTAAAACCAATAACTTATAGATGCTTTTTTTGAACTCCCACCAACAAACTAATTTTATGAGCGCGCCAAATATCAACACCTATTACTGTGTCACAAACAAAATTTCGATAACGTCAACGGAAACTTCTGAACTAAAGTGAATGCGCGTTCCGATAAACCAATTTTTTTAACATGTGCATGAAATATTTGCAGCAACATTTAGACGTGCTGTACTTATTTAATTTTAACCAGTTATTTAACTATATCAAAATTTTTTAAGAAACGCTTACGACACCGCGGGGTAAAGTTTCGTATATAATTTCGAAAATAAAACAAAAAGTAATAGAGTAACTAATCTGGTTATGCACGTGCAAATATAATTTATTTATATTATGTTTAACGAAATATTTTTAATGATGGTGATAATAGTAATTCGCAACAAAATAAAATAAATAAAGATTACCGTTTAAAAGTCAAATTACGTTAGTTTGTTCATTACTTAAATTTATAAATGTGATACAATGTAAGGTGCTAACAGCGCTGAAAGATTTTAAAAATGTTTTAAAGGGATTTTTATGTAAGATGAAAGATTTCTGCAATCATATTATCAATGCTTTAAAAATCGTTCTAAAAGACTGAATGTAACATCCAAAAAAGATTTCTTAAAAATATATTTAAAAAATATTCTTTAATATTGTAACAAGTTTTTTTACAATATTTTAAAAGGATTTAAAAATATTATAAAATGTTTTAAAATATTATTCTGCAATATTTTATTGTTTTGAATGCTTCCGAAATATTAAAAAAAAATTATCCTTTCAGAATTACATTTCCCAGGCTCAAGTGCTGCTCATCTTTCAGTAGTGTTCATTATCTGTATTCTAATAAGAAGGAAATTCTGCCACTTGCAAGTTACAAAATATTTCTGAAATCTTTTAAAAATATTTTATTTCTTTGCGCCTATTATGGAAATATTTAAAACGAATATTTTTAAAATATTCTTGAATATTTCAAAGTAGCATTTCAATATTATTTTTTCAAAATATTTTCATAACAGATATTCGAAATATTTCAAAAGGTATCATTAATATCTTTTCATTAGTCTTCATGAAATATTTTGTAGAAATATTTTTAAAATGTTTGAAAATCTCCTAAAAATATATTTACATTTACATAATACATTCTCAAATATATATAAGGGAAATATTTTACAGGAATACTTTTAAAACATTATAACATCTTTCAAAATAATATTTCAATATTATTTGGCACAAAACATTTTAAGTAATATATCTTAAAAATGTATCTTAAAATCTTTTCACGAAATATTTTGTTGAAATAAAATAGAAATATTGTAAAAATAATATAACATAATATTTTTTGGGTGAACATTATCAAAAATTAATCTGTATAGCCTTTTGCGAATTTGTATCCAACGGCCCTGAAGAGGGACGTGCATACAAATAAAAGTGTATTTTACTTGTTCGAAAAGATCGTTGCCAACCTCGAATAAAACTCTTCTACGAACGTTTTCCATATTATTAAGTATATAAACAATTATACATATATGTATATGAGTGTGTAATCGTTTGAAAGTACGAAAAAGCACGAGTTTCGAAGCATCTCTCGTAGCGATCTGTAAATATTTGGACGGCGAACTATCGACGATATCCGCATAACGTCAATGCCCACACATGCGCGCACACTGCCGAAAACAGTAAATTTCACGTCTCGCTGGTGCTCTGCGGGCTAATGATAACGTTGTCGGCCACGCGCACAATCTCCCACCAACGCGGCATTCCTCAAACATCCAATAGCTCAACCGTTACGCCCAAACTAATATATACTCGCCCTAGAATCCCAGAAACCTCCAAAAAGAATTCAGCTCGCGTCATTTAACAATAACAATTCCTGTCAATCCAAGGAAACAAAAGGGGTATACAGATATCCCGGATCTCGCGACATAATACCATGAACAAAAGAGAGAGAAGCGCGCGTGGCGCATACAAAAAAAAAAGCTCTATATAGCGGCCGATAAATCCGGGCTATAGCAGCAGCAGTAGCAGCAGCAGTAGCAGCAGCAGCGATCCAAGAAATGAAGCTGCGCAACCCCGGCGCTGCACACGCACGCACACCGACGCGTACATACACACAGAAAGTGCACGAAAAGTCCGCGGCTCGGGCATCGCGCGGCGCACGAGGTCAGTGCATGAGGATGTGGAGCGCGAGGGGCAGCAGCGGCAGCAGCAGCTCCTCGAGTGCAGCGACGGCGCGCGCGATGCCGTTGCACCTCTGGTTGCAGCCAACCAACCCTCCCCTCCCCACCCGACCCCTTCCGCGCATCGAGGGAGGCTCGCGCGCTTACATATATACATATACGAGAGCCTATAGAGAGAGAGAGAGAGAGAGAGGGACACATAGCGAGAGAGGAACGACCCCCCAGCTCGCGAAAAAATCGATAGAAATGTTCTCGTAGTCCGCCACATGCACATGCATGCACTCTCTCTCTCTCTCTCTCTCTCTCTCTCTCCTCGTATATAGGATAGATGTATATACGTTCAGTGTAGGTATACAGTCGGCTGTGTATATAATATGTATAGGCGAGCGCGTAGCGCATGCGCGGAGGTGTGTGCACTTGTAGCCGCGGGTGCATTCGCACCTGTCGCGCAGCAGCGCCAGCAGCTACTCGCGGCGAACCAAGACGAATAATATGGCCTTTTAAAAATGGGGGAGAGGTGAATGGCTGTTTTACGTCCGCTGTACTCTGTGCTGTTGCTGCCGTTGCTGTGGGTGCATATACGAACGAGGAAACGATGCATCAGGGGCCGGGCGACTCGTGCTCTGGCTTGAATGAAAAATTGCCCCGAGATTTATGGGATTATATAGCCCCCCCTCTATATATATATATGGCAGAGCTTGCTTTGACTCGGCAACGAGTGATGGGGATTATTCGTGATTTCGGGTGGAGGGAAGGGGGCAGCCGGGTATATATAGGTGGGCTTTGTCGTCTATTGCGGAAGCTCGATGCCGGGCTAACTGAAATTTTAAAGCCGTCTTTCTAAATTTACGTGACCTAAATGTATATATTTACCTATAGGTAAACGGTAATTTGTGTGCGTTTCTTGATTATCGGTGTCGGGGCGTGTTGCGCGCGGATTCCGAATAATCGATGCGCCGACGATTGTTCGCATGTACGATTTTCATCTGGGATCGCATTGAAAAATAGGAAAATGTATACGCGTAGCGAGCGGCAAAAGTGTGGCTTTAATCTTTGACGACGTTAGTTTTTATATATTACAGCGTGAAAATGAAAAGGGGTTTTTAAGATTGAAAGGCACGATTGAATAAGTAGGATTCTGTAGGCCTCGACGGGCTCTTATGACCCGAAACAGTTCTCGTACCTTCGCCTTCTTTTCTTGAAAAATCAATACGGAAATAGACAGTGTTTTTTTTTTCCTTTTTTTAAATTACCGTGCTAAATGAGCTAATCATTATTATTTCTTCTACACTCGCACGAAGTAAAAAAGAAAATAAACATTTTACGCGCACGTGATCGTTCAATTAATCTATATATGGTTGTACTTGTGTTTATTTCGCACAAAAATATATATCCGATGCTCGCTTGGAAAAGAAACTTAACCTACATGCTATATAATTTAAAAGTGAACGTGTATTCGCATAAGCTTTTACGTAACTATGACGCACAATTAGCACTTGAAAATTAAACATTAAACGTAAAGTAGATAGACGTGGTAGGAGCTTATGTTCAATGAGAAACACACATTATGAGATTAATAAGAAGCTTCCATAGTGTAATACAAGCAGATGTTGTAACCGACCAACCAACCCAAAATGAAAATTCCAACGTGTCCTATTATAATTTGTCTGCGCGTGTAATTGCTGCAAGTAAGTGCTTTGCTATTCTTGTGTACGATTAATGTAGAAAATCGGGTGTTTCTAATTAAGCCTAAATAGTCGCAACTCCGAAGTTGTTATTTTAATGCATGTACACTGCTGTACATTAAGATCTTCAATCCTAAAATAGTTGCATAGCTTTCCATAGAATCTAATTATATAAATTATATAACCTGTATATATATATATATATATATAGAGAGAGATTTTTCTGCGAGTATCAATGTAATAACGGGGATATAATAAAATAAAATTCTTCTTATACAGTTCATACAGCTTATTACCTATCAAACCTAAAGCTCGCGCTGTCTATATAGATACAATAACATCGTCTCTGCTATATAACTTCAAGTAACAAAAAAAGCTTTTCTCACCCAACTCGCCCTATTCCCAGAATATCTCGAGTCCTGAGAAAGAAAAAACCGCGTGCGAATCGCATATACTACTGTTCGTATAGCGAGCAACGTTTTTTCCCAATAGCGCCAATGCTAAAGATACAAAAGGTACGCCCTCCCCACCCACCCCTCACCATCGCCCACATCTAAAAGTCGATAAATTCGACGGGTCCTAACAATATATATATAGTAACGATGTGTTTTTTCTTATATTGTTACAGGCTACAAGACTATACTGAAATGCGTGGAAGGAAAATTCAGATCCGGGGAACTGACTGCCATAATGGGCCCTTCCGGTGCGGGGAAGAGCACGCTCATGAACGTTCTCGCCGGCTACAAGTAACTATGCTTACCTACACACCTATATTAGATATTATTTTTTATCCTTTAGCGATTGTGCGTTACGGTTCTATAGAGTAAGTCTATATCTAAGTATAGGGGAGAAGAACTTTTTGAAGCGTTTGTTGTACAGTCGTTGCGTGAACCAATCGTGTCGATGGACGTTTATTTCCCAAGGCTACGATAGACAATCATCGGTTGATTTGAGAGTACATTTTGATTTTGTGCTTAATTGGATAATAAGTATCGGCGTCCCGATTCAATTTGTCAGATTTATAAATGGGAGATTGTTGCTCAATGAGAATGCGAAAGTGATTATGGTACTTGCAAGAGATGTACACAAGCACGTTGAGTAAATGAATTATAATGTGATAAATTGCTTGCATTTGTAAACTGGACGTACAAACTGATTTTTCATAAGCATAAGTTCGGAAGATACGTATAAATTATAAACTAATTGGAATTTTGTATCTTGCTTTTTCTGTATTTGTGTATTCGTACTTTAATTATTTGTATAATCTTATAACGTTGTTTGTAACAATTGGCAAAGCAACGGCGGATAACATATTTTATTACGAGATGATACTTTCGTGTTATTGATTTAAAGTCATTCATGCGAGTGTACGTTTTAAAGAATCGGGCCAAACTAAAAGTTGGATAACTCTTAAATATGAATTACATTTTTATGACATGTTTTTAAGATGTAAGAATAGATTTTTCACATCCGTTTCAATTTTGTTTAAATAATAGACTTAACGAGTAGTATAGAGTTCCAGTACAAGTTACGATTATCGCGATTATTAAAATCAAGCACTTTTCTGTCGACAAAACGAATTACTTGAAAAAGCGCCCTCGCGTTAAGTTTCTCCAGAAGAAATTTCAAAGTTTGTTGAAAAATGCATACTATCGAAAGTATATAGAGACACATACATCATACATTATACAGATACACAAGTTTACAGTAGCTAATTAAAGCAAATCAGTGACGCTATAGTTGATACTTTACATTTACCATTTCAAGTCCAAAACTTTATAGTATCGTACTGTAAGCGACTCTGTGTAAAGTTTAAATACGGTTTAGCATATAAGTATGAAGACCATCTTTTAAAGATTTACTGCTTTTTTTTGTTCTTTCAAGTAAGAATTTTATTTGTTTGTATAAGATTTATTGGTATCTCGTATGAAACTGCGCAAATTCGTTTGCATAGTTGAGAAAGCGATATACTCTATATTTCAAATAAAATAGCAGCCATTATACGTAGAAGATAGGAAGAGCCGCATTGCGACATTTACGTCTTAAAGCAAATTTAATATCTCATTGAAATCTAATGTTATTAGGAATTTTTAATCAGATTCATTGGTTATGCACGACATGTAAAGTTTTTGCTGTCTCATTAAGAAAACTTTGTAATAGTAAAAAAATTTATTTTTTTTTTCATAAGTTAATGAATATATTGTAGGAACATATTTTATCTGAAAAATAATTTTTTTTATTGGATAATTTTCTTTTGTTATATGACGGATAATAAGTTTTTACAATTTACTTTCTTACCTTTTCCTTTTGTATGTGTTCTAGTTAAAATTTTTTAAATCAGGAAAATGCATTTATAAGTTCTTTAAATTTCCTATATTTTGAGATGCTGTAAGTTAAGATCAAGTTAAGTCTATATAAGCTTTGACCGTTCTTTTGATATTAACGAAAATATCGCGATTGGGTTTGTATTTCTTGGAAAATAATTATTGAAAACTTTTTTTTCGTTCTTTAGAACTAGTTCTGCAGAGCTATTAAGTTGCGCATACAAGAATATTGTATAGTCTTTGTAAAAACCTTATTAATTTAGAATTCTTATGATTATTTGGCAAACTTATTTACTATGTTTCAATCTTTATAAATATCAAGTATTTATAAATACCTAATATAAAAATACTCATTTGTCCCTGTCTAATATCTTTCCTGCAGTTTCACCACAATCGATAATAAATATCAATTTTTCATTCCAACACCAAATATGCCTCAGGCTGGCACAAACACACTAAATTTTCACCACAGCTCACCGCAAACAATCAACGTTAACCGCAAACAAAAGTCCATCGCAGAGATAATACCTCGGATAACCTCGTTAGCCTGTACATAAATCTAATTCCATTCGTTGATCTAATAGATGCAGAGGAATAAGCTGGAAAAGCGCGCGCGAGGCCTCGAAATTTGCAGCAGATGGCTCATTCTTATTCGCGTTCTCGATTGCGCGATATATATTTTTCCTAGACTCTCTCATCGTCCTCGACGCATATAGATCAGTTCAGTCGTCGACTCTTCTTCGGAAACGCGACAATGTCGATGTAACTCCGCTTTTCTTCTGATGCACTTACCCCAAGTATACCATCGGGACTTTGTGAATTATTATCTTGCTGAATGATTATTAAAGAGGAGCCGAGAACTGGATATGTGCGGCTGCGACCGACCTGATTTAGTTTTCAATCTCGAAAACGCGCTTTCAATCTTGCCATACCTGCACGTATTACCCCGAGCACGTGAAAATTGCGGTTTCGCCTTTGATTAAAGATTAAACGTCTTGTGCGCCGTTTAAGACCAGCTTCCTCATTATTCAACAAACACTTTTGCCGAAAATTTATTGAATTTATAATTTTCATATCGCGTATATTCAAGTTAGATAAGGTCGTACTAATGGTTTATACTAGAAATGATAAAGTAGAACTCCAACGAGGTCAGAATAAAATGTAGTCTTTATATAGGAGAAGCATAAAATCTACTTCGTGTACTCAGAGGATAAAAAATAATAATAAACAATCATCAGCTCCGTATTTCTGAATGTGGTTCCCACTATATTATACACCCATTAGACACTAAGTAGTAGTATCAGTTTCATACATATTTACCTTGAAATTCTAAGGAGGGTGTCAGTGTCGTGTCGGGATTCTTCTTTCGCAAAAAATAATAAAAAGTGCAGACTTATTTTTAGATCTTTGGATTAGCCTACGAGCTATCTAATAATAGTCGCTAGAAACCGATTGATACAATTCTTACGACCGTATTGGATTAAGTTGATATAGTCTAGTGCACGTACTACGTAGTGTATACGTGTATACCATGATCGATAACTCGCCCTAAAAATATATCGCATACCTACATTCTATGCTATAATTATCGCGATAATTATCCCGGCACAATTAGTTATTGTTTGTGAAAAATTCAACGCAACGACTGTTTTTTTTTTTCCATTCATTCGCTAACCAAATAATTCGTATCAACTAATTAATTGTATTGCGTAATAATCAACGCGCGTCACAATTTCTTCTTCTAGAACGTCAAACTTAAGCGGTTCAGTTTTAATAAACGGAAAGGACAGAAATCTGCGGAGGTTTCGAAAAATGTCTTGCTACATAATGCAGGACGACCGACTCCTGCCACACTTGACCGTCTACGAAGCAATGACGGTTTCGGCGAATCTCAAGCTGGGCAAAGACATAAGTGTAGCATCAAAGAAAGTTGTGGTAAGTTTGATAATGTCGTTGTTATATATATTGAAAGTCGGTCAGACTGTTTTTCTCTTTAAATCGATGTGGAATCTGGGAACTTTCATGCCGAAGAAAGATGGATGGTGCAATAACTTCGAGTCATTTTATGTCACTATAAATAACAAAATATTTTATTTCGTTTATTTTGCACGATAATTTGGAAAAATAGTTATTATTCTTCTATAGTATGATGCCTTTTATTTTGTTTCTCTACAATACAATCATTTCTAATACCGGCAGTCAAAATTTTAACGTCGATTTATTTTTTGGTACAAAACTGTGTGACTTCACATTCTAAAATAGCAATTACTTGGCATGATGGATTTGCACTTGTATAAGCGAGAGATACATAAATACACGCCGAGTATATATAAATATAACGAATGACCGAACGAAATTTACAGATTGAAGAAATCATCGAAACACTCGGCCTAAGCGACGCGAGTAATACGCAAACCCATTGTCTGAGCGGTGGCCAGAGGAAGAGACTGTCGATCGCACTGGAGCTAGTGAACAATCCACCGGTTATGTTCTTCGACGAGCCTACTTCCGGCCTCGACAGCTCTTCCTGCTTTCAATGTCTCAACTTGCTCAAGTCATTAAGTAGAGGAGGTATGTCGAAGCTTGTTTTTTTTTTCCTTCATGCCCTATGTATTTCGCAGCTTTTTCGCCGACTGGAAAAAGTGTTGGGAAAGTGTATTGTGTTTTTTTGTGGAGATCGTGAATGTTTCTACATTCATTGCAATATTTGTTTTTTGTTTGACGAAGTCGAAGAAAATTTCTTTCGTTTTTACACATCGACGTTTTAAATATATTCCTTATAAAAACATGCGCATATTGCCTTATCGCTTTACGATTGATCGAATTCACTCTCGGTAAAACATATAGAGACACGAGCCGTCTGCGCGCGATATCTCCACAAAGACACAAAGTGCACAAAGCCAGATTTCTCTTTACAGTCTTTCCTCCGAGGAGCAAAGTTCGGCAAACTTTTGAGAGAAATCTCGGCAAAGCCGCGCGACGCATCCAACGATCCCTGTTTTTACTTGCTAAAAAGATGGCTGTATTGATTAAATATATTTCTCGGAATTTCAGGAAGAACAATCATTTGTACAATCCATCAACCGAGCGCGAGACTGTTCGAGATGTTCGATCACTTGTATATTTTAGCGGAAGGTCAGTGCATCTACCAAGGGAACGTGGGCGGACTCGTACCTTTTTTGTCGTCAATGTGCCTCGAATGCCCGAGCTACCACAATCCTGCCGATTACGGTAAATCTTTTACCCCTTTATATTTTATCAACTTTTTTATGCATTTAGATATAAAGAAAGAAAGATTGCGTTGACGTGGGTCAAGGGATAGAAGATGTTTAAAAGTAAATATTACTCTATCGTGCGAAGATCAATGATATGTGCAGGGAAATGCACAGTTTCTGCCGACTAGATACTTGAAAAGTTTTTATGGACGAACTAGAGCGTGTCAAGTGCTATTTATGAATTCCGTAGAATATTCAATGTAATTGCTACAATTTTTTTACACGGCTATCATATATATTACAAAGGCAGACAACAAAGAAAAGAATAGAACGCGAGTGATTAATGTCCGGTTAAAGGCAGACATCGATATATGTTATTAATTCAACAAATATTACATGTATAAGGAATAATTCTGTTTAATGGTGTTTTACCAGCAATCGGTAGATTGACTTTCCGTTCTTTATGGATGAAAAATTTCCGTCTTTATGCGTAAAAATACATTTGAGTGCTGCAGAATGCGTTCTAAGCTTTTAGTAATCAACGTAATGTTATGGATTTTTCTTTTCGCCTTAACATTAATGCCGATAGAGCGGATATTTTAGCTTTGTTATGGAAATCAGTAAGAATTTTAATATCGGAACTTTGATTTTACTGGGTTCTATCATATAAAATAAAGATCCAATACTTTAACACGAAGACGGCGTATCTTAGTTCAACTCCGCGGAGCTGAAGTAATCCGCCAAAAATGTATTATTTATGCTACTTTTGGAATCACTCCTGCAGTTTTGTAAAGAATATTTCAAGGAACTTCTTTCCTCAAATTGTAAAAGTTTAAAAAGATGTTCGGATATGCACCTTTCGGGAAGTACCATCCTAATGATATTTTCAACAAGTATACGTTACAGATTCAAACTTCTTCTCAAAGTTTCCGAAGTCCAGTAAAAAGAAAATCTGTAAAACATTTAGTCTAGTATAAAAACTCGTTAAGTTATTCTGTCTGTGCACTGTGAATATAGTTTTTTTTTTTTTTTTTTTTTTACATTCATGTCGCATCGAGGAATTTTTTTCAATTTAAATAGAAACCGGCATACATTAAACATAGAGCACAGAAACATAGTTTTTCGTTTTCTCTTTACGTAAGCTAGACGAATCCCATTGAGATAGTATAGAAATCTATATATAAAGTAAGAAACTACAAAGCAGTAAAGTAACGTTTCGTTGGTCGGTCCTCGCGCACAGTGATGGAAGTGGCGTGCGGCGAGCACGGGGAGTGCGTGCACAAGCTCGTGTGCGCGGTGAACAACGGCAAG
Organism: Megastigmus dorsalis; assembly: GCA_900490025.1. Classification (NCBI taxonomy): domain Eukaryota; kingdom Metazoa; phylum Arthropoda; class Insecta; order Hymenoptera; family Megastigmidae; genus Megastigmus; species Megastigmus dorsalis. Next base: position 12,643 of record UELU01136890.1, read on the forward strand.
TGCAACAATTACCAGCACCACCAAGCGGCCCTAGCGGCAGCCCAGACGGTCTCGAACGACATAGCGAAGCAGTCGCCGCCCCAGGAGCAGCAGACCAACAGTAAACCGGGTGGCGAGCTCGCGGCCCTGGTGCCGAACGGTGTGGCCAAGCCGACGCCGGCTGGTGGGAACGGCGCGACCGTGCTCAACATGCCCGTCTCCTGTACGACCTCCCTCCTCGACAGCGCCGAGAGCATCGAGCAGAAGGTCGGGTTCCCCACCAACGGCTGGGTCCAGTTCTGGATTTTACTCAAGAGGACCTTCCTCTCGCAGATACGAGATATGGTGAGTCCTTGCATTTCCTACGTGCAAATTGACCGGATGAAAGAGAAATATGAACGTTTGTGCATGCGCTCTAGTGTAGTTGGACGATTTTTATATCGCTGCACAAACATTTTTTCACGGAAACAAAGCGTATTTACCGAACTGCATTATTTATGTCGACCGATCGTGATTTTACTAATCGACTTCGTCATTGTGACTTTCAACGCTCCTTGACGTTTTATTCGATCCGATCTGAAAGATCGATGCTGTTGTGGCATTCGGCAAAAAGAAACACCTTAAAAGCTTTGTTATCAAGATTACTCTATTGCTGCAGATATACAGATTAGCCCTAAAAGTTGCTGCTTATGGATTCGTACATCACTTTCTAACTCTATTTTAAACGAGCTCGATTCATGCAAATTAAAGTTGGATCCAGTATGTTTGTTACGATAGATTTGACCAGATAAGAGCAGTCTAAATGTAGATTTTGTCTGTGCTTAATTCGACGTACATTATCGATTTTACTTAAAAAAAAGTTTAAAAGACCTACGGGACTATCGCTTATAGAAGAAAAGCCAATAGTTATGTAAATTTAACAGTGATTTTATACTATCGTTACCGATCTTTCTTATAGCAATATACTTTTTCATAGCGGAAAATCAAGAATTCAAAAAAAAAATAGGGTTTTAAACGTTTCAAACTGTATAAAAAGTCCATTTTACCATATAAGACAAAATAGAACGAAGCAGATCGCTTCGCAAAGCCATTACATCAAGAATATAACAATTGATTAAATTTTATTTGCAGACATTAACGAGGGTAAGGCTGATTTCACATATTATAGTTGGTTTTCTTATTGGTGCAATTTACTACGACATTGGCAACGATGCCTCGAAGGCCATGAGCAACGCTGGTTGTGTATTTTTTACCGTCATGTTCATTATGTTCACCGCTATGATGCCTACAATCCTCACTTGTGAGTATTCAACCCTTAAAAGCACCAATGTATTATATCTGTAGCGATATTCAATATGACCTTTTTTCGTTTGCTCGTTTTCCAGTTCCAGTGGAAATGTCCGTTTTCGTGAGAGAACACTTGAACTATTGGTATTCTCTCAAGGCCTTTTATTTAGCGAGAACCTTGGCTGACATACCATTTCAAGTAAGCATCTTTTCATATTTGTTCCCGGATAATCTGCAGAGGTGCAACAGTGCGATAATTGATTATACTTTGTTGGTTGTTGCAGATCGTGTATTCGATAGCTTACGTCATCATAGTCTACTTCATGACGTCGCAGCCATTGGAGACCGATAGGTTTTTCATGTATCTCAACATTTGCATTTTGACATCATTGGTCGCCCAGTCAATCGGCTTACTGATCGGTGCAGCAATGAGCGTCGAGGTAAGACACACATTTTCGTACCGAGATTCATCGCTGTTGTTCGTTTCGTTTGTCGTGCGCGACTGCACAGACGCGCGTGTGTCATTAGGAAAAGCCAGTAATTGTTGACTTGTATATATGCACGCATTGGTTTATCAATTACTGCAATATTTCAATTATGTTTGCGCGTAACTATACTCATAAATATTTGTCTCGTGTGTACGATGATTAAGCAACGGTAATAAAGCAACGGTAATAAAGCATGTTTCAGTCGTGCGTAATGGATTCTGCTTCAAATTAAATTGTATACATGCATATCGATGTATAAAATTTTATTTTGTACAAATTTAGCATCGGCTTTTGAAAATTTTAAAAAGTTTTCGAAATTCATTATTTTTTAAAAAAAGACAAATGAATATACTTTTGACAAAAAAATAATAACTAATGTCTGTATGTTTCTTCTTTTTGTCCGATGCTCCACATTAGACGGGCGTGTTCATCGGTCCCGTGACGTCTGTCCCGATAATCCTCTTCTCGGGCTTCTTCGTCAACTTCAGCGCCATGCCGAGTTACCTAAGGTTCCTCTCCTACGTCTCGTACGTGCGCTACGGCTTCGAGGGCGCCATGATCACCGTCTACGGCTACAATCGCCGATCCCTCAAGTGCTCCGAGGACTTTTGCCTGTACAAGTCGCCGCGCAAGTTCCTCACCGACATGTCGATGGACAAGGCGGTCTATTGGGTGGACGCGGTCGCCCTCATCGGCTTCCTCATAGTTCTCCGCATCATCGCCTACTTCGTGCTCAGGCTCAAGTTGCGCTCGTTACGCTAAGCGGCTACTATATCTCACATATATACATATGTACGACAGCCTCGAGCGACTCGAGCACAACGGAAATCAATCTAAAGGATATATAAAGACACACATGTACATAGACAATAAACGGAGACGGGAGCCTACACGGGCGCATATGTATGTAAAAGAGCGCACGATTCGTTGTACGAGGGGGAAGAGGGATGAGAATCTCGTGTATCGATTGCGATCGCGTGGGGACAGGTGTCGAATCGATCTCGCAGCGAGGAAACACTTCCTGTACATCACTCGGTAATTCTCTCTCCTTGTCCCAACGTGTTTTTCTCTTCAGACAATATGTACGTAGGATGAATCAACTTTGTTACGCATCTAGCCGTCTTACAGGAACCTAGTTTTTTCCCCTCGGAAGAACATTAATGGGATTTTACTTTGGAGTAAACTATCTTTATCCGGTCGCGACTCTTAGCTGCATTACCGTACAGCGCGATTTCGTCGATAGGCTTTTTGTTACAGTGCCAACGACTGAAACCGGTTGAATATATGCTCGAGGAATTTAAAAACGATGACTTCGCGGTCTAGGAATCCACGCGATTCTTTACTCTATGTTGATCATTCAGGTGTTTAACGGCGGCGAGCACATTTATTATAAATTTAAAACACACTCACACACACACACACATTACACCATATTATTTTTGTTATACCTAACTTTTAAATATTCGTTAGATCATAGAACGTTACTGTTGATGCGGCATTATAAAGTTTATAACAACTTTTTGTTACTATTACTTCACTGTGCAATATATTTCTCTACTACATCCATTCGATATCGTTACTCGTATACAGCCAGTATAGCACTCGGTGGCATTCAAAGCTATAACTGGCTTCGAAGATTCACAAGATCGATTCGGCACTTGTCCCGACACACCTTTTTTACTTAGAAACGAAAGAACAATTATAAAAAAAAAAAGATGAAACGAAATAAATGATCTCTGCGAGCACGTAAAAGCGGTCGTGATACGCAAAACGACTGCGCGTTCGCACGCTAGAAACAAATATGTATAAACGAAAAACGAAGCAAAAAAAAATAATAAAAAAGAAAAGAAAATAATGTGAATCAACAAAACGTAAGACAATTCATATTGTGAACACAAGACAACACAGTACACATGGACATATGTGCGCGCGATACCGATAGTTTTTACGCTAGTTTCCAAGTCGCTTCGCCGATACGTCGAGGCCCCGACGCGACGTTTTTATATAGAAAAAAAAAAGTAAGGGATTAACAAAATAAAAGAGGCAGAGAAAATATATATATATGAAAAAAAATCTAAAAAAAGAACACATTAAATATGAGAAGTCGACTCGAAAGTATCGTAGCGTAAAGTTGCCTTAGTTTTTGTGGTACTATCGCTATATACATATACATATTATATGTATGTCTAGGGATACGTTGTATGTATTCGAATTTTATTGTTTTTTTTTATACCGTAGTTAAGGGGACAATTATATTGCTATGCTATATATGTATGATTTTAAGTAAATATATATATATATATATAATTATATATATATTGAGTCGGTGCTTGCCGCGCATCGATATTATATACGTTGTATAATTAATTATAAAAGAACTTAGAGAGAGAGACAAGAAAAAAAGTTTTGTGATAATGACAAGGCGATCCCTCGTCCTGTTCAGCGAACATTTGATCCGTTACAAATGTGTTCGTTTTTTTATCATTGTTTTCCTCGGTTTTGTCGGGCGTGTGTATACGTGTGCGAGTGGTTCATTATTCAATAGTGCGCTGTGTTTCGAGAAAGTATACGCGAATGCTTTATTGAATTTTTACGAGATTTTTAGAGCTTTCGGTTGGGCGTGATACTTTTTATTATTTTTTTTTTTCAGCGAAGAGTGATAATCCGTATAAGTGTGCTACCGTTTCTTTTCCTTGCACAGGACGAAGAGAAATCGTACTTTGTCATCATCAAAATTTTTGTACATCGTTGCATTACGAAAACATTGTGTGTCGTATAAGTGCGAATGGGTCAGTCTTGAAAACTTTTGTTTCTCCTGTTCTCTTTTTGGTATAACGTATTATATTGATTATAGATAGTCGATTGTGTATAAGCCACGTTTTTATCACCATATTTTATTTCGAATAATGTACTGTTTATGTGGCTTTCGTTGTTGAAAGCGGCGAAGGCGGGCCATTTTATTGAAGATGTTCTTTGATTGAAATCGGAATTCGTTTCGGTGAAAGAACACAGCGCAAATGTAGTTGGAATTGTTTTTTTATTTTCTATACTTACTCATCGCAATGCTGTCACATTTTAGTTGATTATAAAAAAGTTATGGGTTTTTATGAGCAACTGATTCTGTTTAATCCAATAAATTATATTAAAATTATATTTTACTGCACTTTATGATTTCTTATTGATTACATTGGGCTTATCTGCACTTTTTCTTTATTTCACGCATAATAAGATAAGAATCTCTTCTATTTCGTTTTTTTTCATACATTTACATTTGTCGTCTATACAAATAACAAAAGTTAAGCTTGCAGAGCTATAGTTTATATTGTTTTAGTCTGGTAATACATTTTCTGTAAAATTACTTGGTTTTTGGCTAGAGCGTATACTTTAAAATAGAGAGATACAAGACAAATAAGTTATTGAACGTTGGTTACCCGAAACATTTGTACTGAACCAAAACTTGTGCTGCTTCACTGTTAAAGCACTTAGCTACAGTCAATCTTTTCACAGCTGGAATTGGAATAAAAAAAAAACTCCATTCGCATATTATTGTTCGTGATAAAGCAATTACGCGAGTTTTTATTTTGCTACCCTCATTAAAAATATACACTTCAAATTTTATCGGGGATTCCGCGAAAGAAAATTTTCTTATTTAGTTTAATCCATATGACCGAACAAGTAATATATCAGTGTTTCGATTGATCGTAGTACTTGACTAAATTAATTCGAGTAAATTAAAAATACGGTCTCAGTTTTAATATTATAGTTCTGGATGAATGAATTATTAAGGTCGAATCTTGACAAAATAAAGGAAAATAAAATAAAACTATTGATTTCACTTTTCTATCATTTCGGTAAAGGAGCTTTTGGCCAACTTTTTTATACGACACGAATACAAAGTTCTCTTACGATTTAAGTAACGCGTAGTTCTACGAATTAGTTAATTAGTCAATTGCTTGGGCTAGTTTTACATCACCCGCGGACAAAGTGAGACAAAAATTATTGTTATCACAGTCTGCACGTACAGAAACGCCGCGCACTCGTTAAATTCCAAGAATTTACCAAAAGGCATACATTCCGTACAAATAGCGGATATGCAATAGTTAAAATTGATTCTTTGGCGCATAATCGACTAGCCAGACGAGATATACGACCTTAGGTCGGCATATAACATAAACAATATATATACATTAGCGAGACTCTCGTGTATCCCTCCAATTACAAAAACTGAATAATGAAAAAAAAAAAAGAAGAAAATAAAACGTAAAAAAAGAGAAGATCGAGGCCGAGCGAATGCATGCATACGAAACATAATAAGTAATAGACGGCCGCTGCAACATCCTCCAGGCCGAGGCTTTGGGGAAGCACACGATGAACGATTTAGAGAGAAAAATAGAAGGACGTTATAGAGTCTAGGAGACTTCGAATATCCAACGATTGCCTCGACGCTGCCACGCCAATCACTTTAGATACTTACACGCTGCCGAGAGACGCCTGTGCATTTATAATTAACAAACAAAAAACAAAGAGAATAAAATACGTGACGTATGTAAATCTATGACTAGATCGACCTTTTTCTTCTTATTTTATTATATATATGTATACATAGGTGTATATATATATATATATATAGATATTAACGACAGAAGAAATCCATCGCGTACATATTGTGTATAAGGTTTAACGTCGCATCTCTTCCAAGCGCTATATACTATTTTTCGCATCTCACTATCTTTTACCTATATTTACAAAATTATATTGATTATCGACGAAATGGTTTTTCGCAAGTTCAAGCTCACATTGAACTAAAATCACGTAGCAATTACTTCACCGTTACTTTATTCTCATTCGTTGCACCCTCGTGTGCAAGACGAGCATACATTGCTTTAGAAGAGATAATTGCAATTCTTGATGATGTTCCTTAATTAATATACGTAAATATTTCTAAAAGAATTGAAGGGAATCACATTAATTTATAACCACACTTGACCATTTATAAGTACAAGAATAATAATTAATGTTGTGAAATATTTGAAAGCTACGTAATATTCTAATTGTATTTACGTTAAATTAAATCTTATACTTTTTATTATATTTATAACACGGAGCAATTATGAATTACTTTATCATCGTGCTACACATCAACTTGTTTGATTATTTATTATATATATATACTGTGAACTTTACATTTTGTAAGAAATCTCTCGCATAAATTTTTTAACTTTTCTCTGGTGCAAGGAAAATTCAATAACACGCAAAGCGTTTTTATTAATTGTTTATAGAGTTTGAGAAATTGATTCTTAAAATGTTTATTAATTCCTGACAAATAGTCATATTACTCAAGATAACAATGTGTGCGTACAATTTATATTGATACGCATAATTTATTTAGATTTATTGAAAATAATTTTATCAAATATTTTGTATCGAATTCATTTTATGATCTTCAACCTCTTAAATTGAAGCTTGACAATGCAGGTTTGATTTGAATGTTGTAGCATAGAATTACTATATGTTATTCCTATCTATAAGCGCCGTCGTTATGAAAGATTTGAAATGAAGATAATAATTAAGATAACAAATTTTAACTACATTTGTACAATAGAACCGAATGTTTGCTTTGTTAAAACGTAACATTTTCTGTACTTCATCCCAAGAATAACTTTCAGTGATTTGCGCGAAATAGTACACTATTAACTCCAAAAGCAAATAGGAAACATTTCTATATCCGTATATAAATGTGATTGTACTATAAAAAAAAACAATATAATTCAGCGATGAAGAGGATTTTCAAGGGGGTTTGCTTTACCAAAAAAAAATAAAAAAATCGAAAGCTTACTCTCGAGACCAATCACTGGCTGCCTGAGCATTTGCTTCTACTAGACGCGAATAATAATTTTCCGTAGGTCGTCAACGACGCGAGCGACTTATATACACCTATTATATACGTGCGATGTTCGAGTTAACCAGCAGAATCACAAAAATTTCCGAGAAAGAATAAAAAAAAAACAATAAAAATCGAAATCAATTGAGAATATACTATTATTAAAAATATATTAAAAAATAAATAAATAAATGACGAAAAAAAAAAAAGATTTGTGCGCCGCAGTTTTTAGCGTTTTAAAACAGACACACAAAATAAAATAAAAGAAGACATATGAAACATATGAACGAAAGATCGTTGAGAGAAGAGTTGCACAAAACGAAAAGCCCCGCAATCGACTTGAAGTTTTTAAATTGAGAAAAAGATCCAGCAGAGACTTTTATTGTAAACTAAATAAATACTGATAATGGAGTAAAAAGCCTCGAGGCTCGAGATGCGTTAGCGAAACAAAACAATAAGGAAAATGAGAAAAATTAATGGCGCTAAGAACAAAGACTTACGAGGTTTGAAATTATATCGTTGACAGTTGCGCGCGAAATGCTCGAAAAGATGCGGAGAAAAAGATGCGTGTACGATTAATGATTTCGCTTACTCGACGTGCACTGTAGATGCGATTCGAATGGACACTTCGTGTACATAATTAAAGTGCGACTGCGTATACCTACACTCGATTTCTCAAGGTTCTCGTTTATCGTTTTCTAAAAAATGTCGTTGCCAATGTTTTCTCGAATTGCGCGCATTATGAATTTTGAAAGAATTTTTTTATAATATACGGAAGAGAAGAGATAACGTCAATCGTTGATTATGAATTTACCTTTCAGTTCATCCCGATGGCTATAAATATTTGCATCTAAACTGGAATCATCGCGAGATTCCGAGTTTGGAGAGTTTATTTGGACGTTTTTAAAAAGGCTAAGATTGTAGTTTTGTTTGTTTCTCTAGATTTGCTGCGTTGTTACAACTACTACACGCGTGTAAATTTCTATATTATAGCATTATTTACGATTAGTTATTACATGTATATGTATACAATCTATATTTAGCGTCAGATCAGGTAGTTGCGTTTTAAACTTCTAAAATCTTTAAGGGAAGAAAGAGATTTTTTCATTAAATGAAGTAAATTGGTTTTCGACAATACGTAAACTGTTATTATATATATTGTCAGTTTCGGATAAACAAAAAAAAAGGAAGAGATCTCATGATGTTCAAACGTTGTTCTTAATTTTGAAAAAATTAAGAAAAGAAACAGAGCGAGTTTGATTTCATTCGATTCTTTACGAACTAAAAGATTTAAAAGTTTGCGAAAATCACAAAGCAAGAAAAAGAAAAAAATATGTAAATAAATTTGTTTGTACAAAAAAAGGATATATGGTTCATGTATAAATAAGATTATTGAAAGATTCTATTTTAAAGGAATAAGTCGTGAAGTATATCGAAATAAGTTGTAAACGAAATTGAAAATTTTATGAATTTAGTTGATATCTAGGCCTTTGCCCCGTTGTTTACGAAAAGTTTGCTAATGTCAAGAATAAAAATGTTCCCAGGATCACAATAAACCCCTATGTATAATCAGCCACCAAGTCTTATAGATTCAATGTCAATTACGGATTGCTTCACGAATTGAGATCAAATGATTGAGAGGGAAATAAAAAGGAAAATCCAAGCGCAAATAACATAAACCAAACTGATGAGCGTTCAGTCTGTGTCGCACGAGTTGTGGGGACATTTTATTTTGCGATTAACAAATTTTTACGATGAGAAGAAGTGCGGATAAGAGAACAATTGCTTGTAAATCTACTAATCCGAGTTAATTGTAATTGCATCTCAAGCATTCCGCTAAATGGCCACAAAAGGGACAATGCGGCTGCTCTTGTAAAATAACGTTAAGCGAATGTGAAATACCGACACACGTTTCATTCAGGAATCGATATTATCGGCTAATTTTCTTTTGTTAGTAACGAAAGTGATGAAAAGTCTCATTGCTTAACATTGATTATGAAATAAGGAAGAAATGACGTGAGAATAAAATTGCTTTCAGAGGTCAAGTACTCGTGATCTTAGTCTATTAAAGCAATAACAATGCAGTAGAAAACGTTCTCATATTTCACATCCCCTTAAGGAAACAAAAAATAATATGGATACTAATGACGAAAAAAAATGATTATAATAATAATTGCATTAAACTAATAACAGTACTAATAAATAACATTAATAACATTAATAAAAACAAATAATAAACAATAATTGTAAATGTCGTAATTGTCCGCTGATTGCGCGCTTGTAAATTACGTACATAACATACCATACATCAGTATAATAGTTCATAATGGTTAAGATGAAAAACAAATCTCGTGTTCGTGTATGTAGTTATACACACAACAAGGCGTGGACCTACGCATTAAACAAACAAACAAAACAAAACCAAGAAGAAGATATTATATAATAAAAAAACAAAGGATAAACCTCGTTTTATATGGCGAATTTATAATCATCGAGATGCGTAAATATCTTTCATTCACATTCTAACGATGCATATATAACGAAGAAGACTCGACGCGAGCGAATGCTATTTAAAAGTTATAACGATGTAGGTATTTATTGGAAGTTCAAAATGTCAAAAAATAAATAAATAAGGGAAAGAGCCGAGTGGTAAGGAGAGAGAGAGAGAGAGAGAGAGAGAGAGAGAGATGATGCATTTGTTACCTTTTCCACGAACGCACGCGGCAAAGGAACAATTGAGAGAGAGAGAGAGAGAACGAGAGGCCATCATGACATAAAAACGCATACCAAATAAACCATTTTTTCAAGTAATGTAATTTTGTATGTACTCGATATTATAAACGACAAAAAAAAGAGCGATATAAAAAAAAACCATGGATTATAGTTAGGGCTGTGAAGGGGGTTCGAGCGGATTTGTCTGTAAATTGCGAGGCGAGGAATATATCAGATGAAAAGTATGACGGTGCGCGCGGTAATCTTATTGTGTATACGTGTTACACGACATAAATTACAACATGCGAAAGGAATCTCACACGTGTTTGTATGGAACTAAGAAAGCACAAAATGAATAAATGATTGTAAACGATAGTAGTTTCGGCGTTCTTATTACTCATCATTCCTTAATTTTGGTTTCACCGTATCGAATATACTTAATCGATACATTGCACGCAAATAATAATTTAAAAAGAATGTCGTCCCCTTTATGGGAATATGTAGTTATAAAATACATGCCGAGTATTTCAACACATCGGTTTCAAACAAAAGTTGCAATTGTTTTTTAATTTTAATAAAAAAAATGCTTCATCACGATAAAAGAAAATCTCATAGATTTACAAATTATGTAGAAATTATTTTATTTTTATTAAATTATTACTTTTATATTTGACTGCTGATTCTATAGAATGAATTCTATAGTACTTGCTTGAAACCAAATTCAGGTAAGTTATCCAGAATATGAAGTAATTGCATGGATAATTTATAGGATAAATACAATAACATTTGGTAAGATTCACAAATTTGAGGTAGTGTATTTTTGCTTGCTCAATTTATTTTCATCGTTTAAAATATAATAGGTTACAAGTAATGTATATTACATTGGGAAAATATGATTTAATATTAGGCGCTGACAATTAATGCTTACAATGTATTATAATAAAATCCTAAGGACACTGAGCTAAAAATCCAGTTACAATGTAACGCTTAAAAGTAAGTTGTTTTAAAATTGTTGAGTTGCGCATTGAAATTTTAAAATATAGAATAGTTGCATAATCCATCAAGACTAAAATGATTTAATTCGAAGTACTGATTAAGAAACATTTTAAACAGAAATTTTTCTCAGCTTATGCGCATAACTGTGATTGCAACTGGACTTTTCGTCGGAGGCAAATATTGTAAATCGCTAGTCAATTTTAAGTTACGCGTAGCCTAAAATAAAACATTAGGCCCGCTGATTGCCATGATGACTCGTAACTCAGAACTCTCGCAAGACTATATAAGATTCCTCAAATGCTGACTAGCATATTCTTTATTTTTTTTTATTCAAGATCACAGGTAAAATGGAAATAATCGCCGCTCGTTGCTCTACGCATTCTATAGCAATAGGCCGAGCTTGCTAAGGTTGCTGCGTTGTTCATGTGCGCGTTTCCATTCAAGCTTACACCAACAAGACAAAATCGATAAACATACTATTCAGCACCAATTCGTTTCATCGCTTAGTTTATATCAAAAACTGCAATTTCTCGTTCGTAAATAAAAGAGACACATAATTTAGACACAAAAAAAAAATTTTATTTGAAGGGTAAACTTTTATTTTTTTGGTAATCTCAGTGTTCGTAAAGCTCAATTAACGGGGAATTAGAAATAACAAAAATAAATGCGGATCAATAACGACAATTTAGTGAAAATAAAAGTGTATATTTGAGATTATGATTCTTTAAAACACTGAGTAGCTTCGTTTTCATCTTTATGTACACGAACTTTGTTCTTATCGCCGTTGAGAAATACAAAAACGACACTCTATGAGAGTGCGAAGCGCTACGCAATCATAAACGCCGTGACTGTCGAAATCTAGAGCAATTAATTAAATAATCCTAGTGAAAATCAAATGATCACTGACTCGCACAATCGAGGCGCATACGCATCAACCGTCTCCATTAAGGCAGTTCAACTCTAATTAAAGGTAGAGCTCAAAGATAATAAATACAGGAAATGCATCGTTGCAGTGAGAGAATTACATTCGCGTCGATAAAGGCGGCAGTATATAAAAAACATCAACTTACTTTACTCCATCGATATACCAGCTACAATTTTATCAATTCAACGTAATCTTAAAATATTCATATAAAAGATTTCATTGATTCTTTTTTCATTAATGACCAAGCATTTGATAGAACTTGCAAATTTAAGCATACGCAATTAACTATTTACGATACCCCTTTAGCACTTTCTTTCAGTAGGCTTCATTATGGGGATCGCGCATTAAAAAGAATTTCTTAGCAGCATAAGATTCTCATGCGATAATCCGACGTGACGTGAGTAAACAATAAGAATATTAATTTAATGCTTAATTGCTAGTACATATATAAAAAATATTTTGTGACTTGTTGACGAAATGAAAACAGTGTATATATTACTTTGACATGGATGTACAATAAATAAGTATGTTCAACGAATAGGAAAAACAAGCCCAATCGCTGGTTGAACCATTATTTCTGCGATGGTGAAAGAAAAACAAACATAAATATTTGCGATGTCTCGCAGGGTTCGCAACGTTGGCGCTTCAACATCCGGGCAATAAACGATGTTTATCGATCACATACAATTTATACAAAATACCCACACATGTAAAAAAAATTCCTAGATTTTCACATTTTTTTTTTGTTTATACACACACTCGGGGCATATATTCATTATACGTATATATTCACTCAGGCCTTTCGCAGCTTTTCAACGATCGAAACCTTTGCCAAGAGTTTGACACCTTGTATTAAGTTATTGCACTCCGTTGCGAGGTACTTGTGAAAAAAATGATTAGATTCTATTAAGTGGGCACGTTCTCTAGTCCAAGCTAAACATTAAAGCCAATTTATTTCTTTCATTCAATATTAACTGTAGAATTAGCCTAGTGAAAGTCAATTCGCCACAATTTTCATTGCCTCGTAGAGCGATTTAAGCACTCGCGAGAATAAAACTTGGAAGCATCATTACAATTAAGTACGTATTTAATCTCGTATAAAATAAAAGTGTATACAACAATTTGTTTATTTTATTTCATCCTCAATCTTTCACTTCTTCTAAGCTTCAAGCGTGTTTCGTTGTAAAAGTTTAACTAACATTCATCATCACAGCGACATTTCTACAAATGGTTATTACAGACGATATTATCGGTGTCCTTAACTCGCTTTCGAAAGCTTCGCATGCGAAATGTAATTGCTGTACAATAGAGATTTGCGCTAAGATATAATAATCGTTACCGAATAAAAACAATTTAAGAATTAAGCGTGCTATAAAAAACAAGCGTACATATGCATAACGCTTAAGCCGATTTGCGAACTTACATGCGCGAACGACATATTTATTATCACAGAATGCGAAAATTCAATGAACAGTAAAAAGCGGTGTAGTACAAGAAAATTCTGTAAAACGGCTGCAGTTCGGCCGTGTATAATATAGTGCCATAAGCCGCAATAGATTCTTGCGCTCGCTATACTGGGCAGCGAGTTATCGCTTAACGTGTCAAAAATACTACTCGTAACTCGCGAAGCGCATTCTGAATTTCAAAAATTGGCAAATAAAATGTCATTTAATTTCTTCAAAGGCGCGATCTTAGTACATTATTATAAATTATTGCTTCATACTTGGAAATAGGCATAGTTTCAGAATAAAAATGATTATTGCAGTGATTGATAGAAATTGTGCATTCTTTTTCAGTGCAATCAATATTAAATAAATATCTTTGATTAATAGTTTCTAGTTATACATTATTTAAATTGGTATTTTACGATTTTTTTATTTATCTGATAAATTTAATGTCAATTAATTAACATTTTACTTGACAATTTTGAGTGATTTTCGAACGCTTTTACTAATGAGAATCTAGACGGAATGAAATGGATGGAGGCTATTTTTCTATTGCTGAATCCCGACATCGCTGAATTGGTACCAGCCAATTAGCTATCAGTTGTGCGTGATTTGGCGAACCGCAATGTAAAGAAACAGTTTCAGATAGATTTACTGATATTCTTTCATTCTAAGTTAGATAATCGTGGAAAAGCTACGTACGGTGCGAGACATTATGAAAAAGCATTTTATATTACATTTTAGATCCTTATACTTTACTTGTTACACTGAGGTAAGACACCTCGCTTGTTTTTGCTTTGTTTCGACACACTTGACATTATTGATGAACCTACAAGACACTCTGCATATTATTGAACCTTATCATTCGCGTCTGTGTTTTGAAGTATAATGATTTCATTACGCAGATTTGAAATTTATAAGAGATTGTTTCGGAGAAAATTGCATTATCGAAAGTTTTAAAGAGAGCACAATAGGGTTCAAACGCTTTCCAAAGTACTAAGATCAGAGTAAAGGTAATTTTTTAACGCGAATCAGTTTACATATATTGAGTTACAAGCGGAAGAAGGTTGTAAGTAGGAACGTTATCAAATTGTGTAACTGATACAATAACTTTGACTGGCATACCGTATAAATTAATAACAAAAAAAAAAAACAATTACCAATGCCTAAAATAACAACTAATTTTTTCTATTTCTCGAGTAAAGTACTGCTTCAATTTTAAAATAAAAATGTAAAGCACGTACTGCACAATTGCGCTTAAATTTAAAAATTTCCTAGGAATATATTAGATCATCTTAAAAATACTAACGACAACAAAAGGTACGCAAAAATTTTCTTTCTAAAAAACTTATAGTTAAATAAATTCTTGTCTCGCAAAAATTCATTGTTTGTCATCTTATAAGATTAAAAGACACATTTAAAAGATAAACTATTTTTTTTCTCGCAGATTTTAAAGTAATTTTGTGCATTATTACACACAGAGCGAACAAGTTTATTGAGTAACGGAATCTAATTAAAGTGATTAGACGTGATCGGTTAAAATGTTTCTTTTGGCCGAAATTGAATTTAGGCGTGTATTGTAATTTGATAATGGCCGAACTATGTTCTAGGAGCCTTACCGAGTCGATTGTTCGACTGGTCGCACTTGCATTGTTCTGAAACATTCGCGTTGGTGTGCACTCTTGAGGTGATATGTGGTAAAGAGCCTAGAAGATTAGATCCCCGTAGGCTGCCTGCAAAGCCACTACGTCCCAGGAAGGTGTGAGCGCAGTTGTGCAATTTGGTTTGCAGTATTAATACATCGTCGAGGTCTTCCTCACTGTAATAATAAATTTTAAGATTGATTAAAATATTTTTTAATTGTTTTATTAAATTCGGGTACTATTTAATCATATCCTTTTTAACTAATAAAATCTTTTCATCATCTTATTAAAAACCTATGACCTATGAGAGTATACAAGTACTGCATTCGTTCGTAACAAAACCAGTCCTAATGCACATTTACCTAGCAGAAGAAAGGAATTTCTGAAAAAGTCTATTCGGCACAGTTCTTGGTCTATCAACAGTATCCTCATATACATCAGTTTCTCTATTGTAAAGATGTAGAAAATCTGACAGTTGCTTCGCTGTTATAGCAGCTCTATCTTTAGCACCCAATTTACTATTTGGCAGCTGGAAAAAAATACAGTCAACCGATTAAATTTTTTTTTATTCAAATAAAGTCTTTACCAACAGAATGAATTTATTAATTTATCTACTCACGGTAAATAAAAAAGGTGTTCTTAAATTACTCGCCGATTGTTGCAAGAACTTGGACACTAGATCGCAACATAAGGGATCGGGATCTTGTTGCGAAATTTTTCTTAATATGCATCCTAAATATAAACCGAAGGCTTTTCTGGCCTCCCCAGGACTGAAAATAATTACACGTATTCGATAAATAATTTAAAGTACTTAAAACAGTAATGTAATTGAAAGTAGAATGAAATACCTTAATTTATTGCCATCGTGCATAAGGTGCATGACTTGAGCTTTACACTTGTGCGTATCGATGTCCAAGTTTTCCTTGCTACTGTTTCGGTCCAAGCTTTGCTTATGACCCTTGGCCAGAGCTCTTTCATATCGTTCAAACCTTAAAATCGTTACATTTAAATTAATATTGGGTTATAAAATAAAATAACAATATTAAAGAAGCCACTAAAACATACAATATACCAAAGTAAATTTTGTAGAAAATAATATTTATGTATTGTCCCGGTGGAAATAATATTATTCTGTTACAACTAGAAGTTTGAATTACCTCGACAATCGATCCAGTTTCACTTCTGGAATTATAAAACCAGGGCTTCGTCTGGCAGCCGGAAACAATTGCTCGTGTAGCATCAAGTTGTGATTAGTGTTTGATGCGTTCGGTCCTCTAGGTGGACCAAGAGGATCCGTTACGACTGGAATACCCGTTACAGGATCTGTACCAATCAAAACAATATGTCAGTCTTCGCCTATTGCAAAATTATTTATTACATTAAACTTGCCAATTGAAGGCAAAAATTTTGATTTTCTGTTCGTTTGAAAATAATTTTTTTTTTAATTATAAATCAAGGGTTGTACCTAAATATTGGGAATACAACTCCCATGATTTGGGACTAGGGAATATGAGTACGAATCCGCCTCGACGCTCGAACTGTGCCTTGGCAGATGACAGAATTCGCTGCTGTTCATAACTAAGGCCAGGCTTGGTAATACTGGATTTATTGGCATTCTTCTTCTTCTGATTTAGAGTTTCCGCGGAATGAACTCTTCTACACTGAAAGGTAAGATAATTACACGCATGAGTTTCGAGAGAATAAAAAGCCATCAAGATAGTGTCTTATTAAACACGTTTAGTGTTAAAGATTATTCTAGCGACTACCAAATATACCTATAGATAAGCAGTACTCCTTTTTTGTTAGAAACTCATATTTTGAGTTCACAATTTGAACAGCAAATCATCATACAGATCTACTCGCTTAACAAATATATACAAACATTTTCTATCTTATAATATTGAAATCTAAAACCATCTTATAAATTTGAACCATATATTCATTCTATTTATAAATAAGCTACGTGTCCATACGTAAAACGAAAGAATCACGGAATAGATAGAATACAGCCATGATGCTATCGGTGAATCACGTGTGATTCACATCTGCATCGGCACCTCTCACCCATATACCGTTAAAATCGCGGACGAACACCATTTACGGGGAAAAAACAGAGCATCCCGCGTGTATACTTACATTAGTCATTCGTTTGGCAGGATTGACAAATCTATGTGGATGTGCAGTGTTTTTCGGTCGGAGAATAGGATCCACGACCGGAACGCCGACCAGGGTGAGCAGATCCGCTATGAGGGCGGATTTCAATCTGACGTCCAGAGGCGAGTCGCAGCCGAGCGATGGCGTCAGATTCACCTCCAGCAGCCAAGGCTTCAGGGTGTTGTCGATCAGGATGTCGAAGCCGAATAGTTCTGTTTCCGTACAATATTGGGCGATTAGATGTGGTTTCATTAAAATATATAAAATTAGAGATTCCTTTCGTATAATGCAGGCAACCAGCGCGTAATGAAAATTATTTGCGGTTACAATCAAATGTGTTATAGAATGTAATGAAAATATTATTTATTATATGGTAAATGTCTAATAAAAAAAGAATTCTTTATGAAATAAAGTCACAACTTATGGGGCATCTAAGTGAATTCCAAGTAAATATCCTATACCTATACAATAATCATTCAATCTTTAGAAATATAGAATAAAAAAAAAAATTTTTCCATTTTATTTCACAAATAGATATTTAGAAAATTCTAATGATGCATTCCAACTGCCTCATTGCAATTGCATCAAGATTATTAATATGTTCATCCTCGTGAAAGTTGTCGTTAATTTATGTTTTCCGCGAGCAATTAATGATTCATCGTAAACCTTTTTTTCAAAGACCGATGTAAATAAAATTATTATTAACATACAAACAACAAACACGTTTTACGCTAATGAGTGTCACACGAGTCCTTAATTATAACTGTCGAGTTTGCCAGTTTTGTATATCGAACCGCAAGTGTATATAATTATAAACACAGTGTTCGCGCACTTTATACTCGCTTTTACCATCAATTGCTTTTCACATCAATGCGTCGAATGAAAAGAGGGAAACGAAAGCTCGTCGTTATTTTCTTCTCAAACTTTAGCAGATTTATTACGGCTATAAACTGATTTTAATGCTTATAAAGTGAAACCTATTACATTCCTGTACACACGAGATAAGCTCGTTAAAAGGAAAATTATAGTCGCTCGCGTTGTATACAAAAGCAATATTACTCGTTAAAAACGCCTCGTATATAATCGCTCTCTGAATAGTTCATCAACACGTGAGAATAGTGTGCTTATAATAGGGAATAAACAAATTACCGAAGCAAGTGTCGGGATGTTTGACGAATTGCTTGATGCCACTGACTATTCCCGATGCGGTAGCGAGTATCGACTTTATAATGATATCTTCTATTCGCTGCATGAGTAACTCCGTGTCCTGGCCGATTGATCGTAGATGCCTGAGTAGCGCCGACAGCGTCCACTTATGACCGACGTCTTCCGCATCGGGATCTTCGCTTCTGCAATAATGAATAATTTCATCCGAATTAGCGACGCTTACAAAAATAGCATGCCTATCGGATTCCTTAATTAATTCCACTTTTTCGCATTTCTCTATGTGCGTGTGTCTGTGTGTGTTTTTGCGGTGAGGCTCTGGAGGAAATGCGAATATACTCATCAATCACTTAGTTGGAGAATTAATTTGCGAGGAATACATATACCGAAACCGATAATTAATTCAGCGCTTCCAGAAATTATAATGCACGCGTGATGATTCGTACATATCCGATATTGGAGCTATATTTAGCCTTTATTTAGTAAATCACTTTTTTTTTTATTAAATTTTATTTAATTTTTTTTTGTTTCAGTTTATTACCTTCCTCATATGTTTTGGCTTAATAAACCGCCAGTAAAAAACTGTAAATAAATTAATTGAAGGATTCATTTCGTTCTAAATCGTTGACAATAAAAAGCTATATTTTAAAGAATTTACCTGCACGTATTAAATTACTCAGTATATTTGATGTGAGCGCTTAAAGGTTAAAATTCAGAAAACGAAAAGGCCGTAATAAAAAAGGAATAAAAGTGGCGCGAGAGTCACGGCTTGTTGACGAAAAAGGGAAACGCGTATATATATATATATATTATATACAAGTATACCCACTTGACGTAGTCGACGTGAAACTTGTTGATGCTGTAGTTGCAGAGGTGCATGCACGGATTCCAGACATACTGACTACCGCCATCGTATTTCACAGTCGCGAATCTAACCAGTCCCTCCTCGTACAGATATATTAAGAGAGGATCGTAGCTCGATACGGCAACGTAGAGTCGCAGATCGCACTTGTGACCGTCTACCAGCAGTGGATTGTTTATGTACTGGGCCACGATTACTGACTCGTCGGTTAGGATCTTTTCTGGCTGTAGTTTGGACAAATCAAAAATTCGTTCTTTGTTAATTTTTCTATATTTCTGATCCCGGTGTGCGAAATGTATTTGTATAATTAAGCTTTCACAATGAAATCGTTATATCAGAAGTAACATTGTCTGCTTATACTTATTTATATATTGGTAATTGCGTAATCGTCTAGTAACGAAAAGGTTATGAGGTGGTATAAATAAAACTCGAAGCAATTTACTTTAAATACAGCGAATTTTGAAATAAAATGTCTTTGAAATCTTTTTTTTTCTCGAAAAGTGTCGTAAAACGTAATCTCTTGTATCATATATTATAATAGTGCGCTATAAAAATTAAGTACAGGATTTACAGTTTGCTAAATTACAAAGAAAAATTTATTATCATAACGAGACAAAATAGAAGGATTTTCAATTTAAAATACACAATACTGAATTCATTGTTTAAAAACCATTAATATTACAAAAGATAATCATGTCTGACAATTCTTAATAACCTTTCAAGTCATAATGAAGATCAAAACTCTTATTTTATGTTTATATAAGAAATAAATGAAAAAAACTCCATTTAAGTTAATACATAGTTGAAAAGAATTTTAAAGATAAATAAACGATACCACTCGTGTTTATACTATATAGAAAATATATATTTCAGGAAGTAATGATGGAAAGAGAAATATTATATTCCGAGTCAACATCCTCGAACATGTTAAAATTTACTGAAATAGCAAGGTTAGACATTATCTAAGCAATTATATAATTTGTTTTCTCAAATGCATAAAAAATAATATAATCATGGTACAGAACTTGTTATTTAGATTTTATTATATATATATTATTCTATAATATTATAAATTATCGATAATTATTTGCCATCGAATAACTTATTAATGCATCTAAGTATAACAGGTTTAATTTTCTTAGAGTAATTAATGTCATAACAAATAATTTGAGTTGACCTGCCGAAGGTCTTTGACTCATTCATAATCCATAGGTATATATATGAAATGTTTTTAGATGAAACGATAAAGGATACTATCCAAATACTATCCTGACCTATACTATTCGTATCAATTGTCAACTTGGATTTTCTCACGTATATATTATGTAAAAACTGCAAAAGAATATATATTTTGTTTTCCTCATTATAAATTATACAACCATAATACACATTATAAACTATTCGATGTGCGTCAGTTATGATTATTTCCTCGAAGACCTGATTCATTGATCCGTTTGCATCCTATAAGTCGCATTTAATAAGCGCATTTAGCGCGCAGACTACTAAAACTTCCCTGCACGGCAAAACAGGCCTGGGCAATTACGCGCCTGTAGTACACAGATCTCTAGATATATATATTATAAAGATGAGAGCGGGCATCCAGGATAATACTTACACTGTTGACGATGTAGATGCCGCGTCCGCGCGAACTGGCCTTGGGCTTAACAATCCAGGGTCCGCGATACCTGAAATGAGCGGTCAAGAGCTCGCGCGACTCGTTCGGCAGTAGAAACGTCTGCGGTATAAAGTCGAGATTGCGCACACCCTTGCTGCGCTGCATCGCCTCGATGTTCTTGTACAGGCGATCCTTCCGGGTTATCTCGTACGATCTGCAAGTCCAGGGTATTCCAGCGGTTGTGTGCGCC
Organism: Megastigmus dorsalis; assembly: GCA_900490025.1. Lineage (NCBI taxonomy): Eukaryota > Metazoa > Arthropoda > Insecta > Hymenoptera > Megastigmidae > Megastigmus > Megastigmus dorsalis. The sequence goes on from UELU01136890.1 coordinate 34,044, forward strand.
TTGTGTATATGTAGGAAGCGGCGGTCGTAAAATAGGGAGAGAGAGAGAGAGGAGAGGAGAGGCCTAATGGTCGTCTGGCTTTTCCGAGGCCGATTACTATCTGGTTTTTTTTTTTTTACGGCGAGAGGTAAGGCTTTTTTTGTGCAGCGGCGAAATTCGCGCGAACTACTGGCTGACATTTTTAAGCTCCGGAATATAAATGAATATGGGGAACGAGGCGCTTGGCTGCTTAGCTGATGGGTTTTATGGATTTTTGCGTGTGGTCGCGCTTTGCGATAGGACCGCGCGGGATGTATAATTGGGTGTATTGCGTAAGTATTCGGTTACTCGGGAGAATGCGCGGGATTCTATGCGATGATTGGGTGGTTGGGTGGCAGCCTCGAAGAATGTAACGATGAATCGCGACGCGGGAATACTTTGTAAAATTAACTTTCTCATTTATATTGGGGAGATCCGCGAGCCGGGAAAAGTATTTCTCCTGAATGGATCGCTTGGGAACGCTGCGCATTCTTTGCATATTTACAGCTGCATTGCGAAACGATTCGTTTGAAAGAGTTGTAGTGCTGTCGCGCTATTCAAGTAAAACAGCAGTTATGAAATTGAGGAGTTGAAAGAGAAAAAGTATAAGAAAACACCCAAAAGCATAGTTTATATAATCACCTATAAAAGATGTAATGAAGTGTACGTACCAAAAATGGAAAAATTAAAAAAGTATCTTTTATTTTTATAAACAATAACGCAAGTTTAATTTATCATCTTTCGTTTTATTGCAAATCAGGTCGAATTTCTTTGTTTGATAAATTTTTTGCAGGGATATATTAAGTGATAAAATATATTAAGTTCGCAACTTTCCTGGCTTCAAAAAGAGAACGCAATCAGTATACTTAAAACCCACGAGCTGCGGATTTTTTCGAAAAGACAACGCGGATTTAAATCCACGTTAAGTTCTTAAGAGCACGTGAAACGCATACGCATAAAGACGCGTACCAGATAAAAAGTTTTCCTAACTTGATCCTCTATCAAGTGAATCAAGTGAATTACATACATAAAAAGAAATGATGAAAGCTAAACGGGAGGGACGTTTTTAAAGTTCACGGTATAAAGTAATAGGTGCATAATAATTGAGCAAAGTGTGAATTTGCATAAGCGATCGCATAAAGAGTGAGCGTATGTGAGCTTACCTTGGGAAGTGGTTGACTCTTTGATAAGGCAGGAGACTACGCAGAACATCGGGCTTCGGATGATTGCCCATCCACAGTATGTTGAATGTGTCTTCGTTCACGGCGACCTGGAACGAAAAACGAGAAAAAACCGTTTAGAATATATATATATATATAATGTATAACGATGCACGCCGCACGCTTTTCACATAAATTTCGCGTGCCGTTGCGCTATATATCATTATCAAGTGTAAACGATATTAGAAAACACAGTGTTGGTGCAGCAGCTGTGTTTCGATTTCACTCGCGTCTATACATTTATATATACGTATATAGCAGTAAATCGTACAGTGAAATAAGGTCGTTTTACACTTGGATAAACTTGCTCGCACGAGTCATCGACCAGAGGCGCGGATAAAGAGAGATAATAAAAAAGCAAACTTAAAATCGAACGATTGAAGTACGCGGCATTTGATCCGATTGACGATCGATTCATATGCAAAAATTCACGTAATCATTGAATAATGATGGGGAGCCGTGACTCGGCTTCTTTTTATTTTGATTCCTCGTCACCGTCCATCTCGCCGCTACTGTCGCACAATTCAAGCGTACGACGAACATGACTATTATAATAACAAGCCACCTGACCTTCCAGACGGTTCGTTTTTAAAAAGACCAAATATGACTGGTGCATAAATGTTTTTTAAAGAGCCACCACGAGAGACGCGCACCTTTTCATTATAGCCTCTCGTGCGTGGAAAAAGTTCATGATGGATTATCAACCAGTCTCTCGTCTTATGGCTTTTGTGCAGCTATATAGCAAATGACGAGGTTCGGCGCGAGGGAAAATAATAGCAGTGCGACAAGCACGTTCCGTTAGTTCAACAATTTTTACAAACATTGCATGCGTTACGTGGACGCGTAGCCTTCGTCTTTTTGCTATTCCATGTTTTTTACGGTTGTTAATTTGTTTAGTCTCGACTGAGGCCATTTTTGTTTACTATGGAAAAAAAGATCGGCTCTGCGACTGCTTTATTTGTTTAAAGGAAAATTGTGCTCGACAACAATGAGTTAAAGGCTTGCAGTCGACCGTCGCGCTCTCCGTTCTGCACAAAAACATGTACTTGTATGTATACGCAACTGTTTACGCGACTTAATATTTATTGATATTATTTGGATTGCGCAATTGTTTTACATAAGGAAATCTGTCGAGAAGATCGTCTGTGAGTTAAGATGATGTTAATAAGAATTACAGTTTTTGCTTCTCTTTTTTTTCTTTTTTCAAACGAAGATAAAATGGAAGGATGTATATGTTGAGGATGTAAAAAGTAATTAAGCGAGTTTCGTATATGGTTTCACTTTTTACAAGTCAGACATTGACTGCAGCTGATAGGTGTTACCTAATGTGTGATAAGGACGCAGCTTACGTCTAGATTATGTAAGAACCATAAAGGAACAATAAGGGACGAGGGAAGAATGCATTTGCTTTTATAAAATAAATATTATTCATTTGTATTAACTCGAAGAAAATATTCGAACTTATCACAATGAAAATTTAATTCGATATATTCTAATATTTAATGTCTTGATTAATTTGTTCTATCTTACACTTGTTATATGTTCATTCTAATATCTGCTTTAATTTATTACCATTCTTTAGTTAACTGACAATATCTTATACTTTCAAAATCTGTTAAATTGCTCACTTTAAAACGTCAAAGTAGTTGCCGAGAGAATCGGAAAAGAAGAAATAACAAAAGAAAAAGAATCAATAACAGCTACACTGTCATTGGAAATTGTTGAAAATCATGAATATTTATTAAAAGATTAAATGAAATTAACAATAATGCATTTAAAAACGAATTCATTATATGAAGCGCTTGTTGGTTTCTTTTAATTACGTTGGCATAATTACAATTGATTACTAAAAGTCATGCATTTCTAGGCTTAAAAAGAAAAACAAACGTCTGAAACCCATCAAAAACAATTTTTCTTAGATGCCTATTATTTCAAGTCTATTTTTCCATTTCCTTTTTACAAATATACATACTAAAAACAAGTATGTAAACATTATTTAAATAAGTTTGACAATTACATGTACATACATGAAACGTATAAACTTGTTCTACAATTATTAGTCATTAGAATTCTAATATTTGTACTAGTCAAATTTTGAAATCAAAGAACTAAGTTTAAAACATAAAACTGGTTTTTGATACTCTTACTACGTCTTACGTTCCTTGGTCTTTGACAATCTTACGTGTCAAATATTTACAGTCTCAAGCTCTCACTCTAAAAGGAATACCATTAAATGCAATTTGTCAATGTGAGCTTAGAATGGACATAATTGCATCATATTTTAAACGAATAGGTCTTGTGACACCGATACAACCGTTATAGAATTTTACGACGGTCCATATATAAACACAATCTAACCGGATATAAAAAAATCCACAGTGGAACATGTCAAGAAAATCTACATCAGCGTTATATCCTGATATGTCCATTGTAAGTTAAAGCTCTCATAAAATTAAAGAGTAAAATGTTTATTGATTGTACAACTTTATTATAAATTTTAGTAAGAACTTGTACTCTGTATGAACCCAATAAAAATCTTGACATACCGTCATTCATATTTAAAGCACAATTGCATTTTTTAATACTATGATATAAAAAATTAGACTTAATTTTGAAAGTAGAATTATTCTAGCCCTTATAACTTTGGAACAGAGGACTAGCGCCCCACATTCACTGAGAGAAATATATCGCTATTGTTAACATAAGTATTTATTTGACAAGTTAATTCTTGTGTATATTAGTATATATAATAATAGCGTATAATAATAAACTATTCTTATTTAAGGGGAGGTCGGAGCTAAAAACGCGTTTTTTGATTCAATGATATTTTTTTCCATTAATTATAAAAATGAAAACTAAGACTTGAGCGCCATTGTTCTCAATATAATAAATAGTCCTGTACAATTTCAAGTGGATACACAGAGAAAAAAATTCAATTGTATCAACA